>NJDC01013227.1:0-11136 GCA_002245475.1 Calephelis virginiensis | reverse complement strand
GGAGAAACCTGTGTTTCATTTGGAGTTCGAAATGTTTTCATTAAAAGTTTTTTGATTTCCCATCGAACTTACGAAACATATTTGATGGTTGCATTGATTGAAGAACTTTACAAATTAACTTTTTATAACTTTTTCGTTGCGGGAAAAACATTTTATGAAAATACTAGTTGTTGCCACCAGCTTTACACGTGTATACACTTTTGCGCGGCAACCTTTTAACATATCGATGGAACTACCACTTTTTTAATGAATCCCACATGGTCCCACATACTCTTTCACATACTTTATCATCACCTTAGTAGTAGATTTCAGTTATACCTAATAATGCACTAATTATACCTAATAACCACTTATAATAAGAAAATAAATATGCATTATTTACTGAAAAACCACGGATCACGATAAAATTAATAGGAGAGATGAGAATCTTTGGCCGAGTTATAGCCTCTTTCGGAGACGGTTGAAAATACAAAATTCAGTAATTTTATTGAATCAGGCGCGACTTTGCGGAAATCCATTATAACAGATGTAAAATAAGCCTTTATTTTGCTAATTCCGCGTAAGCAGTGTAACTTTTGTGGCAAATAATTCTCCAAACGACACAGAATGTAACAAGCCTAACTGACGTTTCTACCACCCACCTCCGTTACCAGAACACGAATATAGGAAGAACTCGGGAAACAATATAAATTGTCACATTCTTTACATGTGACTGTAATTATTTAAGCACAGAAACACTGACTTCGATTTCAAAGAATACGTCACTTTGATTTTATCTAAGTAAAACAAAATTGAGTGTTTTCCTCGGTTTCCTTGGGTCTCCATCATCAGATCCAGACTTGATCACAATAGGAAAACTTCGAAAGTGTGGTTTACAAATGACGGAGAATTCTATTAATACACAGAAAAACTACAGAAGTCAAACGTCCCCTTCGTCTTCCCTATTTCCAAGTCGGTTGAAAAACTGTAAAAGCTATTTTAATAGATTATAGTGATACAATAGTATAACGAGAATTCCCAATTGCCTCTTAAATTCAGTTAATTGAAGCCAATTAATTTTCAGCGGTTTAAAAATAAGCTTGTCAAAATTCAACCTTTAGCTTTTAGGCTTCATTAAAATCAACATAACGTGTAATAAAGTACATCTTTATTATTCTATAAATATTCATGGAGTAATAAATAACTTTAAACATGCGAGGGGTATAAAATAAACATTTCAACTATATACAGTACCAGTTTTTAAACTAAAACCGTAGTGGAAAGTTACTTGTGTTTGAGAATTGGTTTAATTGCGAATTAGAATGTATAAATACTAAGTTGTGTTACGGCTATTTATACACAGGGTTACTGGTAATTAAGGCATAACTATTCTAGGACGGCTTTAGCAAATCAAAAGCAACTACTTTTAGGAAATCGCGAAAAAATAATTTGGTTCTCCATACATTAATTTGTCAGAGGACGATGAACTTTTTGTATGGAGAACCAAATTCTATTTTCGCGAAAGTTGTAGGACAAAAGTTGTTACTTTTGATGTACTAAAGCCGCCTAGAAATGTTATGCGTAAGTTACCAGTAGCCCTGTATATATAAATACTAGCTGTTGCCTGCGGCTTCACCCCCGTTTTCACAGTAACCCGTTGTGTGATCTGGATTAATTTGTTAGCCTATATGTTAATTCAGGTCACAATCTATCTGTGTTCCAAATTTCAAACGACTCCGTTCATCCGTTCGAGCGTGAAAGAGTAACAAACAAACACACATCCTTACAAACTTTCGCATTTATAATATTAGAAGGATTCCCCATTTCGCGTAGTCATCGTATCTTGCTTGAACAGATGGACTAATTTTGCTGATTCTTTTTTTGTTGTATTGGTTCATATAAGAAGAAGGATTAAGTGAAGATAATAACAGGGAAAATTGCATGCAGAGTGAAAAAACAATTATTTAGTTAGTAGCTGTCATATCAAGCTAAACGAAGTTTGCCAGCTCGGCTAGTAATTTAATGAAAACAAGTCGCTACTTGATAAAAATGTTTTTTCGAAATGAAGCTAATGACTATGATGTAGGATCATAATGACTATGATCCTACATCAATTTGATCAACATCAGATAGCGTCAACAGAGACACAAAATTAAGGCACTATTAAGTAAAACTCAGAAACAACTAGTAGATTTAAAACATAATTAAATTGGACTTCTTCGGAATCATGAATTACCTTTCTAAAAAAGAACTATCATAGTTTGTCATCGTAAGGTAAAAAACATACAAGAAAACACACAGTCTAATTTACAACTTCCTCTTTTTAAAGTTAAAAATAGATAGAATAATGCAAGATCATGTAATAATTCACTCAATAAGTTACCGATGCTGTTATTCAGCAGGGAATACGTATATGATTTCTTTTTGTAGCAAGAGATAGCGAATAAGTATACGACTCTCATGATGGTAAGGGATAATCGTGGCCTATACACAGCATAGATGTCATAGGTGCGTTGTCATGTGGGCAGAGTATCAGACTCTCCGGTCCGGAATGTGGCACTGTCATTAAGGCGGCAGCAATAGATAAGATGATGGATCCCTATTTGGTATTTTTGTTGTATTTAGTTGTATCTACCGCTGCCGATCCCACGCAAAAAGCCTGTAAGTTCATCGTTGGCGACGTTAGAATAGCGTTTGTCAGGTCCGCTAATTTTTTTTTAGTACCTATTATTTTTTTCGTATGCTTAGTTTATAAAGATGCCAGCTGTTGCTCTTGGCGTTGCCCATGTGGTTAATGGTCCTGTAAGAACATTTTTTCGGGATAAAAACTATCATATTGTGTGTTACTCTAAGTTACCCGATATGCCTATGCCAAATTTCTTGTAAATCAATTTATCAATATTTGTGTTAAGTCGTAGCAAGCAACCATACAAACTTTCACATTTATAATATTAGTAGCATAATACAAAATTTCCAAATAAATATGTTTTTTTAAAAATTTTATTGTATATATCATTTGTTTCTTATTTTATTCAGGAGAATACAAAAATGTACACCCTCAAAAGCAAACCCATCACCCAACAACAAAGTTGAGGAAAAAAACATGACAACTAATATCAATATGATCACTCCTTTCTGCAGACATGTCTAGACATATTATTCTAACGCTTATTCGTCTAACTATTTGAAACCATAAAAAGGATGGTTTATGAGGGTAGTAAATTATTTGAACAATTAAAATTAACTTCAATGACGCTTCGTTATTATTTTAATGTCAGTGACAAGTTTCAGTTGTGTTCACATATACTGTGCTGTAAGATTATGACTGTTATATGACTAAACATTTTTCATCTAATTTTTAATGAAATAAAACACTTGAAACTAACACTTTTTTATTATGAAGTAGCAGGTTCAGTTTATCTTTGGAAGGTTAAATAAAAATGAAAAAACAAAAAAACATCTGTTTTTAGTATTTTAACGAACGTATCCCTGAATACGTAGGAAGAGGTATAACCAGGGCGGCACCCACTAGTCAAAGACACTAAGTCCCACAGGGGGTAGGTTTCAAGACTATCGCCAAACCCTGCACGTATCCAACCCCGAGCAACATTTTTTTTATTAGAAAATTGGAAAAACCATATTTTTTTTCATTCATCTCATAAAGTCAAGTCCGACACCTGAACCGCTAGACCACAGAGGCGATTATATTTGTATGCTTTCAAAATATTCGTGACCTTTAAATTATGTTCCTGTACTTGTGGTGTCAAACAGCTCTTATATATTTTCTTGGACATTGAAGAGGTAGATTGGGTTTGTTACAAAACCGGGGCTTGACATTTGAAGTGTTTTGTTTGTCTCGAGTAGACTTCTACTTAAGGATCATTAAGGTACTTATCACCTCTTGACGCAGATACTTCATAAATCCCTTTCGGCAGTAACATTAATTCGTCTATACATATATGTATTTAACAAAATAATAATAAAACTGCATCTACACATTAGACATTTTTAAATAATTTTAGTATGGTAAAATTGCAAGAAACCGACTCCGATTTTAATTACAATTCTATACAAATTTGTAGAAAAAAAACGAATGTTTTCGTCAATTTCAGTTAAGTTTTATAATCACTAAAATCAGAGAGACTTCACTTTCAAAACAAAAATATTTTTAAAATCGATTTTCAAATGACGGTAAAATCGATTGACATACAATTCAAAAGGTATAGGATTCGGAAGGATTTCCTTCTCCTTTTTCCGAAGTCAGTTAAAAGTTGCTGCGTATTATTTACAGGATACAGAACCCAATACAGAGGCAAAGAAATTTTTGTTTTGCTATTATTTACGTCGGTCAATGAAATACCCGTGTAATGATTATGCTAATTATTTTTTATTGTGTGAATATTTCCATGAAAAAAAGTAAGGATAGCTAAACATTAGAAACATTAAGAAAACTTAACAAAGCTACAAGTTTTATATAACTGTCAAATTATTGAAATCCGAATGTCATTCATGGGGCCTGGACAGAAAAGAGAGTTTTGGCGCCATCGAGAGAAAAGATGGTCGAAGTTTTTTCATAATTATTGAATTTCGTGTTGATATTGAGTGAAATTAGTCAATTTTAGTGGCATTTTGTACAATTTTGTTCAGTGAAAGTGCACAAATGAAATAATCATGAAGAAATTAGCGTATCGTGTATTTCCTCGTTGCCGCCAAATCTCATTACATGAGCTTGAGTAAACAGGTCACCGCTTTACCCAAGAGCCTGGCTTGACTTCCTGGCGACTTATGACTGATGACTAATTAAAATAATTGAAATTGATATAAAATTTTATGCAAATTTCTACTTGACTAATGGCTAAATACTAACGTGAAGGCCAAAACCTAAAGAAAGGAAAGGGGCCTGGACAACGTTTGCCGGATAAGCTAATCTATGTATGTCAAAATCATTTTCTGTTCCTTAGTCTCACTAAATCTCGACAAAAGCTAGACTAATTTGGTTAATTTTGGTTTTAGATTATTTGTTGAAGTCCAGGAAAGGCTTACAGGATAATAAAAAAGGAAAAACTGCCAGGAAACTAAGAAAAACAACATTTTAATTTTGCCTGTACAAACTGAACGGGTGGAACGTAGTTCGTCAAGGCTATTATATAAGAGTCATATACTAGTTTCCTAATAAAATGACGCTGCCGTGGATTAGTTAAATGCCCGTTTGGTGACAGCTTTGCCACCTATTGACTAATCACCTTCGGTTAATCATGAGTGACCAGCGCTTGTTAATGATGGTCACCGATTAAAGTGAACATCAAATAGCTGTCAAATGACGTGTTTTATATTTGCTGTCTCCAGTGACCAACAGAAATACAACAGAGATAGCAAACATAAAACACGTCATTTGACAGCTATTTGATGTGAATTTTACCCAGTGACCATCACTAAAAAGATACGGAATTGCCCCACTGGTTGTATTTGTGCCTGAATCGTTTAGAAAATGGACGTTAACATTTCTTCAACAAACACACATACCAAGAAGTAAAAATAATTATATAATTATAAACAACCCAAGCCTCTGGTTGGTATAAATCCTACCAGTATAAAGTCTGTCCTCGCTTCCATCACGTTCCAGGATGAAAGGAGATTCTTGCAACTCAAAAATCAAAGGGGCCTTACCTTAATGAACCTCACAACTACGAATTTGCGTATTATTGTAACTATGTGCCTTATATACAAGCTTAAATTTTTTTATGCTAACCATACCTATTTAACTTTCGCAAATAGGCATTAAATACAAGTCAAGTGCGCTCATCTTCGTTGGTTGCAAGTAGAAGAAGCGTAGTAGCTGAAATCACTGACGTAACTTGACGTTGTAGAATTACTGGTTCTTCTTCTTTTCTTATTCCTTCTTTAGTTTTTGCATTAGCTTTAACATTTGCCATTTCAAATTCGCATCAAGATACCTTATTTAACAAAATTGGTTTTAAATTATTCAAAATTAGTCATAAGTCATGACAGGGTCTTGTTTAAAGCAGTGGTCTCATTACTCAAGCTCATATAATCAGATTTGGTGGCAACGAGGAAATACATGGTACACTAATTTCTTCATGATTATTTCATTCGTGAACTTTCATTGAACAAAATCCCACCAAAATCGACTAATTTCACTTAATATAAATACGAAATTCAATAATTACCACAACTACTACTACGAACGTCTTTTATCTCGATGGCGCCAAAACTCTATTAATTTTAATTATTAAAACGAAATCTGTCTCGATTTTCAAAACTAAATCCGTCTTCTTGTTTGTTTTCTATTTTGTACAAAAATGCTTACATTTTAATTTAATTTTAAAAGCATGTTTGATTCAACTTTTTCTCTTAGAATATTCATTAGTCTAACAAAGATGCTAACAGGTTTTAATACATTTTATAAAACATTTGTGTTTACCTTCCAATTACATAAAATGCTTACAGTTTAATATTTTTTAGAATTTACGTAAAGATTATTTTAAAAGCACGATTGATAGACAATTTCAAACAACTTTTCCTCTTACAAGATTCTTAAATCCTTAACAAAGATGCTAGCAGGTTTTAATACATTTTTGAAAAATGTTTCTAATGGATCTTTCGAATAGTCTAAAGTTTTTATTAATGATGCTAGTAGGTCAACCGCTTTCGTGGTCTAGCGGTCCAGCATCAGGCTTGTCTTCTTGAGCTCCCGAGTTCGTTTCCCGGGTCGGGTTTTCATTATTCTAATGAAAATAACGTTGCCCGGGATTAGGCGTATGTACCCTGTTGGCGATAGGCTTGCCACCTATCACATTGTGGGACTTAGTGTCTTTGGATAGTCGTGGGTGCCCTGATTATGCCTCTGCTTACCTCTTCGGGGATATCCCCGAAGAGGTAAGCAGAGGCATAATCAGGGCACCCAAAACTCGCCCATATGGGCGTGAACATACTTATGCTAGTACGGTTTCTAGAGTACAGAAATAAGTTTACATGTTAGAATGTAAGTAATACCTAACAACAATCGGTCAGTAATATTTTATCAACAAGTGTCTAGTATTAGAAAGCCAGTAACCTATTTATTGTGTAGGCTATGACAGTTTTATTACCACTACTAGATCAAGTAGATTATTTTGTTAACAATCCTTTTTAAGAATTGAAAAACATTCATATTTTTATTAATTTTAATAGCAAAATCTTTGAAACTTGTGACGCCGATAGGGTCAAGCGGTTAAGGGTTAGCTATGAGCGTCGGATACAAAGAAGTTTGTAAAAGAGGTGGACGAATACATTTGTCCGAATTTTGCTGTAAAAAGTTAAAATAAAAAAAACTTAACAGTTTAGCACACAAAGTTTACTGCCTTACTTATTCCTGCCGCCATAATGTCGGTCATGTTCTGGTCTGGAGGGTAGGGTAGGGTAGACTGGCACAATACACCTTCCATCCCGGTGTCTCAGGACAGCGACGCACCTGTAACATCAGTGATGTTTATAGGCCACGGTTGCTCTTAGCATGAGACCTGTATGCTGGATCGCTGACTTTTAATATAAAAAAAATCAGAACGTCTGTCTTGATCTGATCATTAATTTTTATACGATTCTTATTTTTGGAGTCGGTTAGTGTACTTGCACGCCGACCTCTAACAAAACAATAAAAAAACAGACGGGTTGCACTCTGGGACTGCCGGCAGAAGTGAAAACTTGAAAATTAAAGTTGTGCATTTTTGATATTTTGGAATAGTTACGGAATTGATTTTGCACGAATTGTTTTAATTATCAGTATGAAAATACTAATATTTATGCACAAATATTATTTTCATATCAATAACCTACGTTTGGCTTGACAAAAATTCACTAAAGTAAGACTACGTGACGGCTAGGAGCGTCGTCATATTATCTGTATAATGAACATTGCCTGTCTACACATTAAGCTTATATTCAAGATGAAACAAATAAAGCAATGGCTGTTGATTTTATACGTATCTGCTATCATGTTGTCTTGTGAAATGTAATGGTAGGTATATTGCGGCGTATTATCCATTGCGAATCCTATACTCTTCGGAAATATCTAAGCAATACAAAAACAGCAATGAATCTACGTTTTATTTTAAATCTCGCGCAAGCGCCCTGTGCCGTCTTATTCACACATGCACCCTGCGCCGTCTTACGATCTGACGCGAGTTTAGAAGTTTTTACCCATTCAAAAAAAAGTGAGCAGTGCCGCTAAAGAAGTTTTCACTTCAAAAATGTGTTAGCTCGCATATTAAATGATGTCTATTTTTGAAATTTTCCAAATTTAGACAACAAGTTGTGATAATGTAAAGTCTAGGTTTTATATGTCAAAATGTTAATAGTATTCGTTTTAATTATGGAGGGTAGAGGTAAGGAGGGTCATCTGTGTATATGAAAAAGTGTCCGTCAAAATGTATTAAATTAGGATGGCGCCACATTTGCATCAAGGTAACTCTTAAAAGAAGCGCCAAATATTACATACTGTTGGTTGGAAATACGAAAGAGGCTGAGGTGAACTATTTTTTTTGTTTTGGGATTTACGTCCACTAGGACAACTTTTTACAACACAAATTTTACCCATAACTGTTCTGTTATTCACTCACTTTTACATAAAATTAAATGTTTATATTATATCAATAACCGTACTATTTACTGTTCACGAAATAAAATCACTCTAAACGCACGTTTGGTTATAATAATTCTGTAAGGTTATATTTACCACAATATTTTGTACAACGTAAGTTGTTGAAATTCTCAATAATTAACTACTTTAGTCGATACTGAAATTAATTTTTTTAACTCGGCATACTTCAATTCATCTACGATTGCTACATTCATATCATACCCTGTGCATCCAACAGCGCGATTGTGGAGGATTTTAGACTGTTATTTAGCGCATACAACTGGAGACTTTTTCAAATTTTCTCCCATATAAGATGACTCTCCTTACCTCTTCCCTCCATAGTTTTAATCATTGATTAATTATATATTAGGCATTTAGGGGACGCCGGAAATTTTGCCCCTGGTGATTACAATGCTAACACCGGCACTGTTTGCAAAAGTAATATATAAACAACCTGTTAAGATTAATCACTTTGAGTCAAAGATAATATCAGGTTACGAAATCAGAAGTAAATAATTTTTGATAATATTATAATCACATCGGATTACTTAGCTCTTACATTAACTGGGTTTTCATAGGAAATCTATGTCGCAGCCGGTTTAGCGTTAGTGTTCGATAATGTCGTGTGCCGATTGGAGAGTAGGGCAGTTGCTAAATTTAATATCACGTTTCTCTCCTGCGGTTGGCAACGCACCATGAACTTTATTTGATGTCATTAAACATGCATGGTTTCAGAAATTTCATCGGCTAATTAGCTATCCAATAATTTCAATTAACTAACGTAATACATTTGTACTTAAAAGGTGATGTTAAGACAAAATCAAAGGGTAAAAAACAATGTAGAAAGAAACACCCATTTAACGTTTTGCATAATCATGCATCTTTAAGCAATGTGTTAGAAGAAAGCATATAGGTTCTTTGGCCATATGCGATTTGCTAAGCTTAAGTATAGGAGAACAGCTGATAATCCTAAGACAAAAACAAGGCAAACTGGCAGACAAAGTACGGTAACTGGCATCGAGGTTTCTGCCATCACATAACCACACAACTCGCAATTTGTGGGGACACATCGACGTTGGGATATGCACAGAATAATGCAAAACCAGTCTAGCACATTGACTCAAAACCTCTTTCCTTGCTTAACTTTTCTAATTAATCTTGTTTAGGGTTTCCCACACATTCATAACAAACGACGGTATTAATACATAGCATCATTACTACATTGTATAAATTATAACAGTGTCAAATATATGCAGACGTTAATTAATATCCAACACAAATCTTCATTAAACCCCATACGAGTATCTAATTTAATTTCACGTGAAAGCAAATTCAGATGGCAAAATATCAGCCAGCAAATGACGTTTACACGATTATCAGAAGTTATATAATTGATTCTCGATAGTGATTTTATTATTCGATTCATGTTTTATTTTACTAAGATTAATAACTAAGAAATTAATGTGATTTAGATACATGAACTTTGCGTTCTCAACAAAGAAAGTAAGTAATCTTGTAAAGTAAGTAATCATCAGTTCAAAAAATGTTCCTGTAAAATTTTGCCAAGACGAGTCCCTTATTAGTCAAATAGTTATTAGATGTCACATAGAACCAGCTTCTAAATCAGCACTCTCTGATTCTACAAAACCTTACTTAATAAATTTTTCACATTAATCAAACTTATGTTTTTAAAAAGGTAAAGCTTACATTATGCCATATAATTGTAAGTTATTACAAAATTACTTCTAGTTATTAAAAAGATGATAAAAAATTAAAAATATTTTTTCTGTTATACAAGGTGCCAAAGTTGACCCTTAAGAAGCCAGGGCGTAGCGGCCATACGCACTGTTTATGTAAAAAATATAAAAAAAAATGCTATCCTACAAAATTAAATAAAAAACCTTACTATGGGTATGTTATAGGTGTTAGCAACCCTACTTCAAATATTTTTTAATGTTTTTTTTAATTTTTAATATTTGTTACTGTAAGCTACACAGTGCATATGGCCACCACTTTATTAATAGATATCACTGGACAAGTAACACCAATTAAATCTAACCCCAAAAAAAGCATATAATGCTTGTGTTATGGGTGTTAGTCAACGATACTAGTACATAGAAATACTTAAATAGATACCAAAATATATTTAATAAACATTCAGACCCGGAAATGCAGACATCTAAATGTTCATCACACAAATGCCTGCCCCCGTCGGGAATCGAACCCGAGCCTCGCGGTTTGCGATGTAGTTACCTCTCGACCAACAAGGCGATCAATACCTACCTTGCTAACGGCCAATATTAATAATCAATCCTAATCCAAAACTTGCTGTCCAAGATTGATATTTTGATCCATTTTTATGTTATCGCTTGCCAATAACATATCTGTGGACAGGATAAATATGGCAATTAGGTATGGGATAGGCTGCCGGATACGCAGGTATCTAGATTGCTTGAAATCCATTAAAGTGAGATACATTATTAACATTGGCCGTATGTGTATATCATCAAACTATTAAGATC
>NJDC01013216.1:51300-64806 GCA_002245475.1 Calephelis virginiensis | reverse complement strand
ATTTGGCAACAATTAACACTGTTGTTAAAGGAAATATGAATGGAACTGGATTTTTTTATCAAAAAAAAAACAATTAACAATTTTCAAATGCAACTCAACTTAGGCACACGTCTTTTTAGTTTTCCTTACTTCATGTAAAAATATACTTACTTTGAAAAACAAAACAGCATACAAGATTTAATACTTTAATACACATATGTTCACTAAGTATTAAAAAAAAACATCACTGAATTACTCACTTTTATGATACAATAACATAATTTTATATTAAAAGAGTGAGTATACACATAACCGTCACAGAAGAATTTTGAGTTCAAATTACATACAGATATGTGAATAGATATCCTATTTTACTTTTATTTATGTAAGTAAATGTTATAATGTAACTTACAATTCTACTGCTTCCTGTTAAACCCTGTCTCAATCAGTTTCAATTCTTCAAGTTTTGAGTTAGTTTTAAAGTAACTTTGATTTGTCTTGATAAATGTTAGACTTTATAAAGCACCAAAATCAATGATTTCAAAGGGAAGTAATATATAATATGTCTATGACCAAAATGTATTTTAATTACCTACCAATCTCCTCAACTCAAATATCACTTGCAGATCAAGAATTAAAATAATTCTTGTCCGTTATTTTTTACTCAAAGCAATTAGAATTTTCAGACCCTGGTATTTTTTTATTTTTCAGGACGCCTTATTTCGCATGTTTTACTGCTGCCTAGGTAGTAAATATGGTATAAAGTTCTGTTTTAATCTGCTGTTTGGATCGTTGCTTAAACTTTAACTCAAATGTCTGCTTCATTAACTGAAAAAGAAACATGAATTAAGATAAAACACTAAACAACTTCTTAAATAACGCAACAAACCTGTCGTTTCAACAATTTCCAAATTTTTAAGGAGTATTTTGACTAAAACTTTATGATAAGCTTCTCGTTGCCCTTTTTATTTGCTTTTAATAATGAAGTAAAAACATAAGATATGTGTATTACAACTAAAATAACGTAGGTATTTTGTTTTACAATTTCAATTTGTAATAGATATAAAAAAGGAGTACCGTAAAATTTGGTCAATAGAATTTGCAGGGTGAATAGAAAAAAAAACTTGGAATTATTTCGATTCCTTTTGCTGAGTCTACCATGTATCACACATGGTTGAAATTGTAATTTTAAGAAATAGCAATCTTTTCTCTTAAATGGCAACAATTCTTGTGCTTAAGGTGTAAAATTTTTGCTCCAAAAACTTTTCGTTTTTACAGTGTCCTTATTACTTTTTGGTAAATTAAAACATTTCATAGTGCAATAAGCTGCTAAAATTATTGGAATATGTATATGGTAAGCCATAACAAGCGTTTAAAATTAGTAATTTCTATTTATATACGATGCCCATTAAATTTTGTCAGAAACGGGGAGAATGGAATCAGTAAAGGGGTTGATAGAAACGAAGAAAGGGGGTTGTAGAAACGCTAATGGGGTGAAAGGAAACGGCTGTTGGTTGAATAGAAATGCCTATGGGGTGAAAAGATTTGGATATCCAGGGCTGCCAAAAGTTATTTTGTCAACTAACTAGATATTTTAAATAGCTTCCTTTACCTACCGACTCACAACTACGAAATGACGTATATTACGTAATGAGTATTACAGTGTAAGTATTTTTTTAAAAAAAAGGGTATATTGCACGTGAGGTCTAGCGGTCCGGCGCGAGCGTCGGACTTGACTTATTGAGGTCCAAGTATAATTTTATAATAAAAATAACATTGCTCGGGATTGAATGTGTTTCCGCTTGGCGATAGGCTTGCCACCTATCACATTGTGGGACTTAGTGTCTTCGGCTAGTAGTGCGTGCCCTGCTTTTGCCTCAACTTACCTCCTCGGGGATATGGGCATGAAGATACTGGTTCATTAGTTGCTTTTTTCGTAACAGTGAGATCCGAGAAAAAGAGGGATTGAAAAAAAGTGTTGGTGTTAAAATGAGAATGCTCCGCTGCTTTGGACGTGTAGAAAGAATGACAAAGCAGATATACAATGCCTGTTTGTATGAAAAGGGTAATGAATGTGCAGGAAGCCAGGCAGGTCTGCCAGAATCGTGAGTTTTGGCACTTGATACTCTGCCAACCTCGTAAGGGACTTGGCGTGAAGATATGTTTGTAACCTAAAGTGACAGCCCTAGCCTTTTTTTCCATTTACCCCTCATTTGTTTCTATTCACCCCAACAGCGGGGTGTATAGAAAACTACCAATTTTTTGATAATTTAAGGAAAACCAGTTATTTTACTTAATTAAGAATAAACATCTGTAATTTACAGTTTATGATCTCGGACAGTATAACTAATCAAAAACCGGCTCTGAGAAACCTGATTAAGTGGAAAAAAATATGGAACAAAGATTCAAATTGTTGCTATTCACCCCATCTTACGGTAGGTTATTGTTGTTGTTGTTTTTTAATTTTATCCCAGTCGGGGAAAGGCAAAGGATCTGTGTCCATACAGCCACGTCTTCCGTATTAATAAATCTTTTTCTTGTTGTATATTTTTAATTTATGTCTTCCGTATTAATTCTTTATTTCAGTCATTATTCACTATCTACACAGTATTGTCTGGGTCTTGAATAAAGCGGTGGTTTCGTTACACAAGCTCGTTTATGAGATTTGGCGGCAGCGAGGAAATTCACGATACACTAATTTCTTCATGATTATTTCATTAATGCACTTTCACTGAACAAAATCAAACTAATTCCCACCTAAATTAACCAATTTGACTCATATTTTACACTAAATTCAATAATTGTGAAAAAATTACGACCAACTTCATTCACGATGGCGCCAAAACTCAAGGAGTAGGTTATGTTGTTTTGATATTGTTTTTTTCCCAGTTGACTTAACGATGATCGACAAGGACATTAAATTTATACAGCCATGTCTTTAGTTATTTATTAAAAACTGACGTCGGAAGTCGAAAACAAAGTCAGGTTGAATTTCATTTTCAATAAAACTTATTTACAGATAAGAAAATATATAATTGTACTTGAAATACTACTCGTTTTTTAGTAATTTCGTTGTCATTCTTACTCGGACCCATTCTCGACAATGGAATGTAAAACGTGTGTAAATACAGGGACATCACTATCTATTCAATTTATTGCCTGGTCTTAGTACCGTCAAATTAAAAAGAAATTTTAGAACTACGGTGACAACGGAATACCATTCCTCTAAAACTTAGCTAATATTAGAAACAATTTAAGTTAGTTTAGCTTTAGCGGTGACACAACAAAATCGGCACCAATATCCCTTTCAGGACGACGGAAAACGATCGTGCATTTTATTTTAAAAAAATCTTGCGCTTATTTTAATTAACTTTTCGGGCCCAAGACTGTAGGCAACAATCGTGCACGATTTTTATGAATAAAACGCGCAGGTGTGAGTGTCGAGTGAGAAGGCTCTTAGTGCTTTTTGACCTTGTGTTGAAGATGTCGGCCTGTGATGTCGGCGTATTTTGTTGAGCGAACTGATCAGAGTAAGTATTAAGTTTTTTGTTATTTACTCCACAAATTGATATGATTTTGCTTTTAATAGCTTGTTTAGTTAATAATGTCATTCAGTAAACAATATGCTTAGTGTAATTTACTTTAAATTGGAAAATATAACCTCTCAAATATTGGTTTGCACGATAGTGACGATCCGATTCAATATCATCTTTTAGTGTCATACTTTGTATGACGGTAAAAATTCTTTTTTTGCTTTCAATTAAAGATTTCTTTATTTTTACTTTCAGGAATGAAACTAACGGGTGAGTTGTTGCTTCAGCTCATTGGAGATGGCAATGACTCCGAATTAGAAGAAGTGGAAGATGACAAAGGTGATTGAGAAGATTCTGTTTTGCCGTTGGTGCCTGCTGAGAAGTCTGAAGCAGATTCCTGTCCTGGTCCGTCACCTGCTATTGCACCAAAAGCTCTTCAAAAGCCAAAAAAGCCAAGACGCTCGCTGAAGTATCTTAAAACAGATGTCATTTAACCAAAAGGAACACTGCTATCCGGAGCGGTCTTCAGCAGCGATAAGGTCTCTTTTGGCCTACTTTCGAATGCAAGTGTCAGGTCCTCTTGTCAAGGAACCAGAATGTAGAAGAAGATCTGATACTGACGAACAAGATGAGAACTAGGCTCCTAATACATCTAAGTTTCGTCTACCGAATCCACCTTCTGTAGCCAAAAGCTATGATGGACATCATCATCTTCCATAATTCGATGAATTAATAGATAGCCCAAGAGCATATAGGATGGAAGGTTGCAAATGTAGCTTAAAGGTACTATGTACCAAATATCTAAAAATCTCTCTGCCAACCCCGTAAGGGACTTGGTGTGAAGATATGTATATGTATCTATAAAGTTTATCTTTGTTTGTCTAGAAAACAAAACTGTTTTCATAGTAGAAAATTTCAGACTGTAAAAAGTGGTCATTAAATATATTTTTTTATATTTTTAAAATTATTTTCCATTTTGTTGAATAAGAATAATAGTTTTTGTTAATATTTGATTGACTCGAAATCTAAAGTGATTTGCAATTTGATTTATACTGATTGCTTGATGTTCCTACTACTAAAAATAATAAATAAACAATATGTTCCTATGATATTTTTTATTTTATTTATGTTTTTTACTCGAAAGTCGAACACCGTCACTATCGTGCAAACAATTAGTTTAAGCCTGAGCATCACGAGCGTGCAGGGTCCCCCTCTACAAAGGGGGAGAGAGGATTTTTTTAAACATTTTTTGGAGTATCCTATTCAATATTGAAACGTGAAATGTAGTCAAAAATCTAAATTAAAAAAAAAGGTTTCAGGCTTGAAAGGGATATCGTCGATGGTATTTGCAAACTAGCTACTTACATCTTATTACTGCTTGCCCAAATGTAATAGAGTTAAAAAAACAGAATGCTGTAATAAGCGGATTTTTTTGTAAGAATATGTGTCCCGCGCACTAAGTTGTAAACATAACTGTTTGCATAACTGTGCCGTGTGCGTATTATTTGATTAGCAGTTACCGGCCACGTTCTAAAAAGTACTAACTAGATTTTTTTCGCGATAATTAAGCAACTTTAAAATAGAAAAGTATCTTCAACCTCGTATCCCCGAAAACGTACACGTAACGTAGTACAACTAAGGCATCCACGACTAGTCGAAGGCACTGAATGCCACAGTGTGTAAGGTGGCAAACCTATCGCCAACAGAGCACATATCTAATAACTGGCAAATCTACCTGGCAATTCATACTTTTAAACAAAGAATCACTTGTACTGTTTTACGTATCACTTTTAATTTAATATTTTGTAAATAGCCTACCGGTTTCGCTTATACAGCATCATCAGGGCTAGGGTAGTAGTTAAGGTTTTATAAGTGATACGTAAAACAGTATAAGTGTTTCTTTGATTAAAAATATGAATATTTGGAAGTTTTACCAAGCACCGACGATGGAAAATATCAAATATAATACCTGGCAAAATTGACTTTTATCAGAAAATTTAAAAATACATTTTGATATTCTTGCCAGACCCGGTAAGTAGGTAATTAAACTCGGGACCTCATGTAGTCAAGTCCAATAATCCCCATTTCGCGTGGTCTTCGCATCACGCTGAACGTATGAAACAATTTTGCTAATTCTTCTATTGCTGTTAGTTATTATCAGTCGGTTCTTATGAAGCAAAGAACCTAGAAAATTATAGGGAAAATGGGAAAATGTGAATGTGAAATGCAACGTGATCCATACAAACTGTTAGTAGCTACTAATGTCAAGCGTTACGAAGTTCGCCGGATCAGCTGGTAGCTAATAAAACAAGTTTACAATTATCAATTTCTATATTTACATGTGATGTTTTAGTTTAAAATAAGCGTACATGGCATATAATTACAAATAAAATATGAAATATTTTTTCTATAAATTATTTTTGTACTATCAAACAACATTACGAAGTACTTAAACACAATGATAATAATGTGACTAGCAAATAATATTTGCCGATTAAAAGGTAATAATTCCATGACAGTGGGTCAATGTTTTAAACTTATATCACCTAACTACCTATGTTATCTAATATAGGTACATTAAGGCTTCAGAAGCCAGATTATACAAATTGCAAGCATAAATTTTGTATATTTGATTCATTAACTTAAAATTTATTATTACCTAGATTAAAAATGAGTATAAGGTGACAATTACTATTAAACTTTTTGCATAAATCCAAATATTAAATATCTAAAATTGCTATATGAGCAAGACGCATTTGTACTTTTATTTATCCAAACTGGTTTAGTATAAATTATGTTTAAAATTATTTTAACAGCACTATGCCAATACACTAAAAGATCTAATTCGAGAGAATTGTCTACGAGACCCACTATTCAAGTTAATTGTAATAAAACACTAGATATACAATCACAGCCCAATATCTAGCAATTATTGAACATTATTATATCAGGTACGAAAACACATTTAGTTAGCTTTTGATCAACCATAAACAATGAATAATTATTAATATTAACCGATAAAAAAAAACTCTTGGCAGTTTGAAAGTGCGCCTTTAACTTTTAAAATAAAAATAAAACAAACAAGTACTGGTGTGATGAGCATGCAATTCGCGAATTACAGAGTGTATAACCAGTTTGGCGCAACTTTCATATAAAAAATAAAAAAATAAGTTTGCTATGTTTTTTACTCGTCCAAATCATATGACACTAGTTGCCTGATATCTGAATGTCTTTAGACTTACTTTTAAATTATACGGGTTATAATTTTTTAAGTAAACTTGATACAAATTTGGGTTTGCTATGTATCTATGGAAGTCCCGCCTCTAATTACGTAGTATTTATATACTCTTTGGTATATAACCGAAACCATATTGACATTTAACTCAAAAATAGCTAGTTCATTAATGAAAAAAATATGTTATTAACAGCATCCGATATTTACTATGTTTATTTGTTTACTTTCTACTAACAAAATAACAATTTATTTATTTATAACAACTCTGAGCTTTATTTTTTTAAAACTATAAAAAATTAAATAGTTTACCAAGAATGCTTAAAAAATAAACCATGTGTACTTGGTACATTGAAATTTGTACGATTAATCAAATATGTTTTAATACTACAATGTTGGCGATATATTTCTCAATCAATGTAGCAAAGTTATAAAACCACAATAATCGCTAGATATTGAAACATAACTATTTGATAGAGTGCAAATTGTATATTAAAAGTAACGCTGTCGCCACTACATTCATCACCCGAGGTGTACTGACAAGTGCATTTGTCATGTTAGGTTTAGTTAGACATTTTAACCAATCTAATATCTTTATTCCATAAAACTTACGCAACGATACTATTCTCTAAACAAATTCATCACAGAGATTTGTTATCTTACGAACTCTACGCGACCACCACCATCCACCTTCCACTCTGGCTCGTTCATACCGAAGTTTTTTATTAATTACATAGTTCTAAGTAGATCGGAGGTACGCAAAGCGGACAGAGAATATGTAATTTGGTAAAATATTGTATTTAAAAGGTCAAAGCGGTGAATATGGTGTTAATTCTGCTGCTTATTTTAAGTTATCGCAGACTTCTTTCAACTAAAGTATTAGAAAGAGACAAAACACATTTAGTGCTGTTAGATTAGTTTATACGCGATATTTCTATCAACTTTTAGTTTAAAAAGTACATCTACAAGGCGCACAATCTGTTATAACCTACCTAATTTGACACGTTCAAAATGTTTTATCTCTTTGTTTTTATTTCATTGGAAAAAGAAAGCATCTATCTAAAATAAGGTTGGATCATGTGTGTTTCCGAATTAGCACCTTTATTTTTTTAGTACAATGTTCTTAGATAACATTAACTTTTGATTTTTGGTATGAAATCTGGGCTTGTTAAGTAATAACTTCTTATATTTAATTTTTATTTCATTTATATTGATATAAGTAAGTATCTTCACACCCATATCCCCGAAGAGGTAGGCAGAGGTACAACCAAGGCACCCACGAATAGCCGAAGACACTAAGTCCCACAATGTGATAGGTGGCAAGCCTATCGCCAACCGGGCACATTTCCAATCCCGACCAACAATTTTTTTTAATTAGAAAATTGGAAAATCCAATTTTCTTTATGTTGGCCGATCCAGGATTCGAACCCAGGACCCCATGCAGTCAAGTCCGCTAGTCAAGTCGTGGACCGCTAGACCACAGAGGCGATTGATACAAATCGACATATTATTTATCCGCTCTGTTGCCTCAACGATTTAAGTTTAAGGCTGACGCCCTTCTTCTGAACATAGTCTACTTATTACCAAAAAAAAGTATGGGACCTTTCTTCATTCATTAGGTTTATTTAATGTATAAGAATAGTTGACAAATTGTGACAGATTTGCAAAGTGGGAGCTTAATATTATTGTTTTAAAGTGATGTTATTTAAATATTGTCAATTTTCGTTGCAAGCAATGAGGTATTTTTTGTATTGACAATTTGCAATATTAAAACAATATCTTCAGGGTATATAGTAAAAACCTCAAACACTAAATTATGGTCTTAAGGAGGTTATAACCACGAATATCGCGCTATAATTAAGAGCAACAATTTCTTAAAGGCTTATCTGTAAGTCCTAAACAAAAATGATAATAAATAGACCACACTCAGTTACAATAAATAGAGAGTGACGAAGTAAAAGAGAGACTTTCGCACTAGACTAAGGAGTGTTTAAAATAAACACGAAATAAGTACACGTATGAGACTCGTTGTCAACAATCGGATCTTACATTAAATAATGGATTTTTGTGATGTCTTTTTACAATAGTTGTGATAATTTTACTCATGAAATATCTGTATCGTTTCGTGATATTTGTGTACGAGGAGTGAAGGAGATTCAGTATTAAAAAATTAAAAGGATACTACAGTATTACTATTTAAATTATGCGCTTCGGCTTAACACTTTTTACACTTTGTACTTTTATTTTGAAATTGGCTGACCTAATCTAAATCTAAGCGAAATGATTAATTATGTGTAATAACAACTCTATATAGATCTTTAGAATACATTTGGATTTCCGAAGCTTGACGAATATAGCCGAAGCGCATAATTGAAATGAAAGTAGTACATACTGTGGTAAGTTTGTAATGTGCGTATTAACAAACTTGTCTTTGATAAAGAATAGAACTATGATTTCGAAACTAAGTCATAACATCTTAGTTAAAAGTAAAGATTGTTTCATTTCACAATTCAAGTATTTATTCAAGTTACATGGCAGTGGGTTTTATATTCAAGTATCTTGACTAAGTAATCAATTAATTACCCATTTCATTAATTCAGAATATTTACTTCTTGCTAGTTAAAACTTTTAACATTAGAATTGGGTGATTTGCCGACAATGGTAAAAACGCACCAATAGACGAAAGTAGGTCAATGACCTTATTGTTTATCCCTGTCACTCGTATACAGAAATAATTATTCCTTTCGCTCGCATATAAACTAGTATACGACAACTGTGACAACATTTTTGTATAATATTATCCTATTACAACACTTTATAATTTATAAGGTTTAATTATGTCAAGAGTTTTTGAAAATAAATAACCCACACATTGATTTACCATACAAAAATGAAATTCTTTAACACAATAGTGAAATTCCTTTTGATAAGTATTTTCAAGGCGATTCCTTAAAACTGTACGATCCCTTTCATATCAAGGTAATAATAAATAAATAAACCTTGACGAATAAGAATCTTATGCTAGAAAGAGACATATAAATATTTTTTTTAGTTTTTAAAGGTAAGTTGATCTAAAAAATGTTATATAATTGTAGGGTCATTAAAAAACTTGATGTTTGCTGTTAGCATCTAAAATTAAAACCTCTACCATCTTCCTACAAAAAAACGTTGAACACATGTTTTACTAAACACTGTCTAAAATTGGATTCTCAAACATTAATGGTTGGATGTCAATTTAGCACAGTGTTTAGTTTAACATTTTTATTTGTCGTAACGCAGAGGATTTCGAAGATTCGGTCTTTTTAATATTTTTCAGGAACCGCATTCAGCAGAAACTCTAGACATATTCCAAAAGTAGTGTAAAATTGCAACTTCAATTATTTTCTTTAATACTTTTCATAGATACATTAGCATTAATCATATTTGATATAGATCTAGATGATCGTGTCCCATAACTAATTGCGGCTCCAAAAAAGTGTGATGATATATTTAAAACTTTAATCTAGTAAATTTTAATTTTACATTTTATGGAAATAAGGTTATGCTATTTCTAGATCAAATATGGCTGAATAAAAACTTCATCCATACGACAATGAAATGCGACGACTATCGACGAACTGAGATTAGACGAAGCTTTTGACATATCGATGAAGATCGAATCTAAAGTGAATGATCTTATTGGCACTTTTTGTTATATTCAAAGATGAAGTTTATCAGGCCTCACTACAAACCACAAGATACTTCATTGACATTCAAGTTTGTTGTAAGTTGCAACCTCTGTATGACCTCCGACATTGCTATACATAAATCATGACTTCGAGTAGTTCCTCTATATGTAGAGGTTCGAGGAAAAATTAGGCTATTTTGATTATTATAATGTGATCTGGGGTTGAGATTTTAGGCAATTTCATGAAAATCCGAAGATGACATTTCCTTTTTCAACCCCAATAAAGGTCGATATAGATCAGATGAGAGGGGTTCCTCTTCGAATGGCTGCCATGGTGGGTGTTATCCTCGTGGGATGGTTGAGTCCTTGAAGGCTGACGTGGTCGTCATTCTGGTGGGTGCGGCAGACGCTGCAGGAGCGCGGCGAGCACCCCGTCGAGGGAGTCCACGACGGTGACGCCCGACCGCAGCGCCAGGTCCTTCAGGTACATCCGCCCTCTGTTGTAGTCCTTCACCGCTGCAGCACTATACTGTATACAAATTACCGCCAGTTTTAATTATGATTTATAAGATATAAATAGGAGATTTTGCAGGGAAACATTTAAAGGCACGATTACATAATGGGATTCAAAATTGAAGTATCTATGTATAAATACATAACGGCATTCACACTACGATATATCATTGTATGCAATTTTAATAAAAAAATATCCCTTGAAAAAATTACACCAATTGATCTAACCCCCAAGTATGCAAATTATATGCTTTTGTTATGGGTAAGACAACGGTACTAATACATAGAATTACTTAAGTAGATACCAGAATAAATTTAATAAACAGCCAAACCCAGAAATACAGACATCTAATTGTTCATCACACAAATGTGTCCCCAACGGGAATCGAAAAACTCAATGTTGGTCGATGGTGTTAGGCGTGTACGCTAACCCCTCGACAAACGAGGCGGTCAATAAATGAGTATGACATCAATTTGATTGAACCAAATGGTAGACATTAATTACTAGATACTGTGGCCTATAGGCACTAGATGTTGTAGATCCGCCACTGTTTTGTAGATGGAGTGTAAAACCGATTGTATAAATCTTCATGCTTCTCCAGCCTCCCCACTGGATTATGACACCGTCATTATGGTGACAGGAAATAGTGAACAACGGATCCCTAACCAAACAAGTTCCCTGAAATCTGCCAGGAAAGGAAGCAGATGGTCTATTTTACTGAAGAAAATAAACAGGGTATACTTACAGTGTGCGAGGCGGCGGGATCCATGGGTTGTATGAGCAGCACGGTGTCGTCGGGGCGCAGGCCCATGTAGTGGGCGGCGAGCACCATGGCGGCGAAGCACGGCGCCTCCGAGCTCATCGCGAACACCAGCGTGCGGGACTTCAGCAGCAGCTCCTCGTCGTACGTACCTGGGGACAATGTAGAACAAGCTTATTTAACAAAATATTAACTAAATTGACGATAAATTTAAAGACGTGTTTCATCAATAGTTGTTATTTGAAGAATTATAATTTAGTGGTTATCTTTGAGCGGTATAACCAAGACGTCTTTAATCAGTAAATGGGAACTGTTACAACTCTCTGTTACAACTATTACATAGCAGTAATCAAGAAACTAATCCGGTTCTTGAAAAAACTTTGGATCTAAGCTGTATGTTGACAAATTTATAGAAAATTGTTTAGCATAAATTGTTTTACCTAATAAATAAAATGAATGTGTCGAAATTACCTTTGAAGGGCTGCGGCGTGACATCTTCAGTGACGCTGTAGAAGTCGGAGGCGCTGAGCCTGTCGGCGGTACGGTCCTCGTCCGCAGGGCGGGCGCGGAGCTCCACCTCGGGGTCGGTGGGGGGGAGCGTGACCTCACTCCGGTCAGCGGGGCGCGGCTTCTTGTCAGTGTGGGGCGACTCGGGGTGCGCGGCGGCGGCGCGGCGTGTGGGTGTGGAGAACATGCGCGTGTAGTCGTTGGCGCGCGCCACCACGTACGTCAGCCCCGCGCGACGGAGTAACTGCTCGGGACGTTTGCCGGACGACTGTAGACAACACAAAATACTTTACACTCTCTCTTTTAAAAAACACATTTTGACATTAAAGGAAGTATAAAAAAAATCCTTAAAAATCGCAATCCAATGCTATTTGTAAGTTTTGACAACACATTAATCATTCCAAAAAAAAAACAGATATGAATTACAATCATCATCGCCGTAGCGTTTTTACCCCAGAAGCGGAAACTGAAGGTCTGATTCATACACAATTGAAAAAATGATACATACACAAACTTTTAGAGTTGTAATAGTAATGAATACTAGCATTTTAGCTATTTATACAGTATATACTCACTGGGAAGGAACCACCCAAGTAAACGTCATGTATAGGCGCTCCTAGCATCACAGGTAGCCGGTCTAACCGGCGTTCAGTTTCCGGCGAAAACACCGAATCCCCACTACTATCTCCCGACACCACGCCTTCTTCACTTGCATTTCTGTTGCCACCATTCTGGAAATGTTTAGTTGTTAAACTCTTATCAATCTAAATACAGTTATACGACCGCACTCAGAGATGTCAATTTAACATTTACGGCCAATGTTAATAATGTAAGATGGATTTCAAGCAATCTAGATAGCTGCGTATTCGGCGGCCTATCCTATACCCAATCGCCATATTTATCCTGTCCACAGATATGTTATTGGCAATCGATAACATAAAAATGGATCAAAATATCAATCTTGGACAGCAAGTTTTGGATTAGGATTGATTATTAATATTGGCCGTAAGTCACAATCTTGTACAGAAAATGTCGATATAATGAATGATTAAAAGATAATTGACGTCTCTGAATTCGGCTGTAAGTCTGTTCCAAATGTAAAGAAAAAAAAACGGTCATTGACCATTGAGTGCAAAACAGAAGTAATCAACATTTTTCGAGTCCCTTTTAAAAATGGGAAGACTTTTACACAACTTTAATTATTTACACTTTTTACACTTTTAATTATACAAATTCTTATGAATATCATTCTGTATTCAAAAGCATTTTACTGCTCTGCAGAAGCCAAACATTTTTTTACTCATTAATCATGAA
>NJDC01013216.1:40593-51127 GCA_002245475.1 Calephelis virginiensis | reverse complement strand
AATGTTCATCACACAAATGCCTGAATGATTAAAAGATAATTGACGTCTCTGAATTCGGCTGTAAGTCTGTTCCAAATGTAAAGAAAAAAAAAACGGTCATTGACCTTTGAGTGCAAAACAGAAGTAATCAACATTTTTCGAGTCCCTTTTAAAAATGGGAAGACTTTTACACAACTTTAATTGTTTACACTTTTTACACTTTTAATTATACAAATTCTTATGAATATCATTCTGTATTCAAAAGCATTTTACTGCTCTACAGAAGCCAAAAATTTTTTTACTCATTAATCATGAAACCTCGAAAACTATTCAATAGTTATATACTCATAAGCATAAAATAAGGCAGAAAGGTAATTTAAACATTTTGCAAAATACATATTCCATTGTCACAATAAATATATATTTTAATCCGTCTGCTTGTGTGTCTTTCAATGTCAAAAATCATGGACACAACAGACAGAGCGTGACCGGTTACTTTAATCGAATAACCTATGAGTAGAGTAGAGTATCTTCACGCCCATATCCCCGCAGTGGTAGGCAGAGGGACAACCAAGGCACCCACGACTAGCCGAAGACACTAAGTCCCACAATGTGATAGGTGGCAAGCTTATCGCCAACCGGGCACATTTCCAATCCCGACCAACATTTTTTTTTATTAGAAAATTGGAAAAATCCAATTTTGTTTGTGTTGGCCGACCCGGGACCTCATGCAGTCAAGTCCAACACCCGGACCGCTAGACCACAGAAGCGATTAATATATCGAATAACCTATAAAATTAAATATTACGGGGCCGTCCATAAATTGAATCATATGAATTTTATTGTCACAGATTATAAACACGTCTCCGTTAAATTTCTCAATGCAATTGTAGATTTTATCTTTCTCTAAGGTTATTCTGCAGTAAAACCTAATCAAGGTTTGGCAAAAACCTACATGTAACGGAAATTATTTTTTTATACAATAATATGACAACAGCAAATTATGTCGTGAAAACATTGAAAAACTATGAAGACAAATACTACAATATTATTTTTTAGTTAACTATGTATATTAAAAAAAACGTAAAGAGTATGCATATTAATGTATCCAAATTTAAATATTTTTTTTTTGTATACGACAAAAAAATATTTAAATTACCTTAGGTATAAATAAGGAGAACTTCTGCCCGTGGGCGCGTAGACGTGGGTTTGGTCCTCGAAGGCCGTTGATATCATGCGAGCCGCTCACTCTCTCAGCTCCGCTTATGGCGCCCGCTATCGCCTCCGCTCCCGCCTCTGTTTCATTCGCTCGGTTTTGATACTCTGAAGATAGATGTTTTTGTTATCGAATTGTTTTTACTGCAAAATTAAATTTTTATATATTTGTGCTTCGAGAAAAACAGCTGCAGTTTATTCTTCTGTGTGTTGGAGGCAAATTATAGGTATTCGAAGTGCTCTCTATATACACGTGCTTATATAACACTATTTATATATCCCGCACCTGTAAGCAGTGCATTACTTTCGTTTGATCGTTCTTTACAAAAACTTATTAAATGCCATTATGTATGTATGTATATGTATTCTTTAAATCATTTTCATTTTAATAACTGTCACAACTTGCATACAGACCGCATCAATGAAACAAAGCCCATTTACATATCGCAAATAAAAACAAATAAGCCAATATTACAATTTGAGTAGATACACAATGTTTTATTAGAAAATATGCAAATCTGAAAAAAAAAAAACTCAAAAAAACATGGACGACGTTTTAGCTTTTTAAATGATGTAACACGACATACGAGATTAACGAGAACTAAATCCACAGCATACCGTTACAATTTACAAAATTATACTTAATATTGTTTAGGCGATGAAACGTTAGTATCATTAGTACAAAACTGAATCATATGATGTGTTATCGCCTCTGTAGTCTAGCGGTTAGACTTAACTTCGTGAGATCCTGGATTCGATACCCTGTCCGAGCAACAAAAATGAAATGTGTTTTTTTCAATTTTCTAATTGCCCGGGATATGTGCCCGGTTAGCGATAGGCATGCCACCTATGTGACCACTGCGGGATAAGACACTAAGCCTTCGGCTAGTCGTGGATAGTGGATACTCTGATTGTGCCTCTGCCTACCACTCACTGGGGATATGGGCGTGAAGATGATTTACTTTTACTTTGGAATATGATGTGTATTTTGGCCTGAATTTTAATGTTACCTGCTTAGATAACTACCAGGACACGCGTATTTGAACTGATATTACTAAAATGCATAATATTATATAACAAGGCAGCGTCGCGTCAAAAAAACCATCTAAATATAAGCAATGATTCACTGTAAAACAAACAAAGTATCTATATACTAAATGTATAATTCATATGCTAATAACATCTCATAATACAAATATTTGAGTGGAGATAAGGTGCTTAGTTATTAAGTAATACCCTAATGAGTGTCATTTTTACGTAGAAAGTAACATTTTAACCGTGTTTCGAATGTGAACGATTTTCAAATCACCAAATTCCGATCAAATGTGTATGAAATTTCCGATACACAATCAAGAAAAGTTTCCATATTATCAGACGAACATTCATATATTTTACTAGCTGCTACCTGCGGCTTCGCCCGCGTTTTCACAGAAACCCGGTGTGCGATGGGGATTAAAAATAGCCTATATGTTAATCCAGGTCACAATCTATCTGTCTTCCAAATTTCAGACAAATCCGTTCAGCCATTCGAGCGTGAAAGAGTAACAAACATCCATACATCCATACTTACAAACTTTCGCATTTATAATATTAATAGGATAAATAATTTGATCATTTATGTAGAGTTTATTCTTTTATCAAACTTCAAAGATTTTTGGATTAAATTAATGTTTTTTGGACCATGTTATTTTATGAAGGTAAGAAGGTAAACCGTTTTGATAAAACACGCATCGTTATGAGTAATTTCATCTTAATATTACTATTTTTTATTAACATTGTTTTTTCAATGTAACAAAAAAGATTTCCGTTTCACAGATATGTTTTAATATATTAAGACTACACTTATGATCGCAAAATGATTATCGTAGGCGCGTGCTAATTAAAAAACTGTGGGTTGGTTTAACAATTACAATATAGTAACGGTACGCATGGATTAGTGATGTGAATAAGTAATGCAAGCATTCGGTATCGCACGCACCGGGCGTGGGCGTTCGGGGCGCGGCGAGCAAGTCGCGAAGCGAGCGGAACGCGCGTCGCACGCGCTCACCAACGCTCGGGCTGGCCGCCACACGTGTGAGCCCTTCAACAAACATCACCAACAACCTACAGTAGCATCGCATACAATTTCAAACACCATCTTCATTTAATAGCGTTGATGATGTAGGCTCGTGCAGCGTCCAAGGCTTTGATAAACTGAAGGTAAACTTTATATTATGCCAGTCTACTAACGAAGGCGTTTTTTCTGCCTACCATGTATCAAAACATACTAAGGCCAAAAGTAGATCCTAACTTTGACGAACAAAGATCAATGACATCAACTTTTAATAAAAGCTTTGTAGAAACAGGGACTGTCGAAATCTTTGATGACTAACCTAAATTAAATCTGTTGCTAATATTGTGTCATGACAAAACATAAATTCATATGTTTTGTTTGATATGTAAATGACAATCAGAAACAAAAATTTTTTCTTTAGGTTTGTATGTGCAAGAAAAAAAAATCAAACTTGTAGAAAACTTTTTAAAGTTTATATAAAAATAATATGATTTTTGAATTATAAAAACATACCTGTATCAGCGACAAGTTCAGCAACCGCTGCGCAAAATGTTTCAAAGTCAATAGCATCCGTGTTCGGTGGTAGACATCGTTCGACAACGTCTCTAGGTGATCGTGTTGCTTCTCTCAGCGCGTCGACGGCCCGCGAGCGGGGCAAGTTAGCGTTCCTACCGCCCGCCGCGTCGAACGCGCGTTTCAACCGCAGTATGGTGTGGCCGAGGGACTGCCGTGGATGCGTGCGGGCTCCGCGTAGTACAGCCCGCGCGCACCGCAACGCCGCTGGGATGTCTGGGAATGTGGGAAACCCTCGTCTCTCCACTGCTTCTTGCAATGTTGCCCGAGCGCGTGATAGCTCGATGTATTCCCTGTAATACATTTCCATCTTTACACACACATCCTAACGCCAAGTCCATTGCGAGGTAGTCAGAGAGAATCGAGTGCCAAGTGTCAAAATTCAAAAATCCTGCGCACTCATTTTATATTAAACACGTTTTCGGAGACTCCTTGGTCCTTATTTTGATAAAAAAAAAACAACACAAAAAACTATATATACACAATTTAAATATATACTCCCGAGTTGGGATATATGTATACTGTGATACTAATAAGTTGTAAGGCCCACAAAATTAGTTTTTTTGGATTCTTGTCAATGTCGGTTCATCTGTTTGTTATAGCATCACGGCAAAAAGTATTCGATAACAATGAATCAATATTTACGGGCAATATTAATAATCAATCCTAAACCAAAACTTGCAATCAAAGATTGATATTTTGATCCATTTTTATGTTATCGCTTGCCAATAACATATCTGTGGACAGGATAAATATGGCAATTAGGTGTAGGATAGGCCGTCGGATACGCAGCTATCTAGATTGCTTGAAATCCTTCTTTTGAGATACATTATTAACATTGGCCGTTAATGAAGCGGTGGTATCTTTGATTAAAACTAGTTAAGACGCATTTGAAGGCTATTATAAAATTAAAATCTAAACCATTAATTGTTTTTTTCTAGCATTTCGGACTTTTGGCATTTAGTTAAAACTACAAAACCTCGTACCAATAGCCAAATTACTCCTAAATAATAATATATTCATAAATTTCCGAACGTAAACGTTATCATGATGTCATAAGATTCAATATCCAAGGATGTTGCTTCATTCTGAACCCACGCAATTGCAATTGTGTGTATAAACATTTCTAATGAAAGCGTTCAAATTAATAGATTAATTACTATTGTTCAGAGTCTAATTGCGAAGTTCAACTGTTGGTGAAATTGTTTTCAAATAGACGCGAATGCGCTGGTTACACAGATACCTATATGAGATATGTATACGTATATGAGCTGCCCGCAAAGGTAACATAATGTAAAAGAATTCCCCTCCTAATTTTCTTTCCATCAAAATCAAAGTTAATGTTCGTAATTGCGCTGAGCACCAACAAAACTTCTTTTTGGGTATACTATCTTTTTTATTGAAACTAAAAAAATGAAACATTTAAGATGGGTCGCGACATATCAATTCGATGAAAAACGTTGATTAAAAAACAATCAACGTTTTTAGATGTCTGTAGAAATGTCATGTACAAAAACTAATCTGACAATAGATTTAAGGTCTGTAGAAATGTCATGTACAGTAATAAAAGTGTTTTGTCTCTTTTTACTACTGTTATTGAAAAAATATGTGACTTAAAATCAGTCCAGTAAATGCGCAACAAAATTTCCACCAATAAGGTTTAACAATAAATATCCCTAGATAAATTACACAAATTGAATTAATCCCAAAGTAAGAATATTATATGAATTTGTTTTGGGTGTTGTTAGTCAACGTTACTTATATGTAGGAATACTTAAATATACACCAGTATAAATGTAACCATTAAATACTCACTTGCACAAGGTAAAGTTATCAATTAAATACGTATTCAAGTTCTAAACCAAAAATTACTCCTTACATTTAAATAGGACTATTTAAAAAATGTAAGCTTCCAGATAGAAATAAACATGCGTCATTCGCACCAGGTGTACGGGTCTCCCGTGTAGCTGTGATACCAGCCTTCTTTGTTCTTGTATAGGTACGAAAATCAATATCCTTACTGTATAAAGAACTGAATAGCAAAAGCCACATATTTTTATTAAGATCCACAAAAAGAATCGAATAGACGAGCAAATATGATGTTTTACTGTGTTTCAATTGCTGTAGTTTAACTGATTTCTAGTTGATAGAATATAACAGGTTTGGTGGATATGAATTAGAGATATGAAAAAAATTTAATTTATAATATTAGTATGGATAACTCAAAAGCAATTTATCGGATCCATTTATTCGGGTGATCCACATTTGAATCAACCTTTAAAAACACAACTATCAAAATCCATCCGTTGGCCGAGTAAACTCCTAACAAATATACGCTTATGCTTTAGAACCTGGATAAGTGAGAGCTAAAGGGACTGCGATTTCTTTTTCTTTTGTAGAGGTTTCTCACTAACACGAGTTCTAGCTAGAATTACTGAAGTGGTGTGTCTCACTTATAGAAGCCCATAAAAATAAATATGGCAAATATGACGTAGAAACAAAATATTTGCATTTATAGGTATTACATATTTATTGAAATAGTAACTGTATATAAATTCTTAATTAATCTATACATATAATAATATGACGACTTTCACTTAAAACATCTGTTGATTTCTTTCGCGATTCTGTTTTTAACCTGGATTTTTTTGACATTTCCGTGTTCCTCAGAGCATTGAGGCTTTATTAATTCTTATGATTTTATATTTTTGCAATAGGCGGATTCTGCTAAGCCAAACTCATTCTGTATTTGATTTCTTAATTTTCCCAGACTCAAAAGCATTCACAACTTTTAATTTATCACAGACAACATATTGAGTATTCGTTTAGACATTATAAGTACGTACAGAAACTTTCTTCGCAACTACTGTTTATGAACTGAATGTAATAACCTTGACAAACAAGTTTAGTTTTTTTTTAAAAAAACGAGTTCCTCGAAAAAACACACGTTTGGTCATTTGAAAAAAATGTAAGTTCCTAAATCTATATAAAACAATAAAGTACGCATATTTAGTTTGAAATAAATAAGAATCACTCTAAATTTAAGAATATATCATATATATGGAAAAAGTTCAATGCTTTCTGTCTGTCTGTCTGACTGACTGTCGCTTATAGAAGTGTAGGCCAGCATCAATCTCACTTAAGTTTCACGCTTGAAAAATTGCTTGTCACTTGTACAGGTTTATATTTCTCACATATAGATGTAATAGGGGGGCAAAATAACGCAACCTGGTAAATACCTAGTCTCATTAATACTTTTCTCGCTTATTCGGTTCTCGCATACTTGGGTTTGACTGTATAAAAACACAAACAGACGAATTGATTTGGACCTTCCACCTTATAATTTAATAAATATCCCAAGACAAGTTACACAAATTGAATTTGGGTTAGATTCAATTAAAAATTCAATTAAAGTAAGCAAATTATATGCTTGTGTTATGAGTGTTAATCAACTATTCTGATACATAGAAATACTTAAATAGATACCAGAATAAAATTAATACACCCAGACCCTGAAATACGGCAGGTATTCCTGTCGAGAATCGAACCCGAGCCTCGTGGTTGAGTATTTAGACGTGTACGCTAGCCACTCGACTACCTAGGTGTCCGTTAAAATGTACAACTGATTTTTATTACCTACTAACTGCTTGCCCGTAACTTATTCACCTTAGAATAGTCAGAATTTTCACACCATATTATAGTCAATTAGGGGTTGCTTTTTAAAAACAAAATTAGCCAAAACTCGGACATAGAGCTATATGGATATGAAATATCATTAAAAATCGGTTTAGAGTGAGTTCAGAGAAACAGACTTTTACATTTAAAATATAAAAATATGCTAGTATTGATATTAAAAAAAAGTATCTTCACGCCCATATCCCAGAAGAGGTAGGCAGAGGTACAACCAAGGCACCCGCGACTAGCCGAAGATACTAAGTCCCACAATGTGATAGGTGGCAAGCCTATCGCCAACCGGGCACATTTCCAATCCCGACCAACATTTTTTTATTAGAAAATTGGAAAAATCCAATTTTCTTTATGCTGGCCGACCCGGGTTTTCGAACCCGGGACCTCATGCAGTCAAGTCCAACACCCGGACCGCTAGACCACAGAGGCGATAAAATTGATTTGAATTGATATTATTTTCCTTATAAATGTAGTTGCCGTTTGGTGATATTTAACTCAGTTAGTACGGTGCAGAAGGAAGTGCAGACCAGTTGTAGGTCGAGGTCGATGCGCGACTGTTTGGAATTAGAAGCAGATAATGTGTACTAATCTTTTCGCTGTATTGTTCGTAAATAGACAACTAGCAGTTTAATGGCGACTTTGTCAGCGTAAAATAGATTTTCATACAATTATTTCATCCCACGTTATAGTCATCTGGGGGTCGATTTTTGAAAAAAAAAATGTAGCCTATGACTACGGGATTTAATCTACATTGCGTATCATATCTCATCAAAATCGGTCCTGCGATTTTACTGCCAAAAGCATGTCTGTTATGTTTTCAGACGTACTTTCGCACCTTTGTTTGTAAAAATGAATCGCCGAAATGTATGAACGCGCGTTACTTCCGAACGACTAAATCAAATTTGATGATTCTTTTTCCTAACTGTATAAGTTTTATATCTATTAAAACTTATAAATAAGTACAACTTTGATCAGGATTAATTTTCACATCTAATACAAACAGTGATTGGCGATATGTATCAGAAGACTGACAGATCAGGAGAAAAAAAATATAGCGGTGCGAAGTTCGCCGAGTCAGCTAGTTAAAAACATTATAAACCAAAGCCTCGTTGGTCGAGTGGCTTGCGTACACGCCTAACTACATCGACCGACCGCGAGGCTCAGTTTCGATTCCCGACGGGGACAGGCTTTTGTGTGATAAAAATTTAGAAGTCTGGGTGTTGATTACATTTATTTTAGTATATATTTAAGTATATCTGTATCTAACAATCGTTGACTAACACCCATAGCACAAACATATGATTTGCTTACTTTGGGGTTAGAATCAATTTGTATGACTTTGTCCAGGGATATTTATATTTTATATATATGTTTCTAGTACTACTACCTTAGCTAATTCAATAAAACAAGCAAAGATTTAAGAGCTCACCCCCTGGTTAGCTAGGTTAGCTAGCAATCCCCATTAACATTTATGTTGCCTATAGGAACACTGCTCTATCATTGCCTATTGCCATAACGCCAGTGCTTGCCACTATCATGTTCAAATTTAGAAAGGCACTAACTAATCCTTTTAACCACAAACTTACCTAGTTTTAGGATCTCACCTTCGGACTGAGAACGCGCCACTAACACCTTTATCGTCTATAGGCGACGAGTATTTTTTACCATAAAGAAATGTGTCCGTTTTCTATGCGCCTGCCTGTATTATAAAAAATATAAAGTGAGTACTCACTGATCAGATATTGTTTCATTGCCGATCTTCTGGTGTCGCGAATACGGACGAAGGACCAGCAGTAGGTCATGAGGGGAAGCAGCTAGGTGGGCGGCTTCCACACTCGCGCCCACGGTTCTGGTCTCGCTGTCCAACACGAAGAGGAGAGCTCTAGCCTTCGCCTTGGCCCGGTTCTCCACCTCTATCAGCTCTGATGACCAATCGTCTACCTGCTGTACAAATAAAATACAAATCATTTATTTAATAAAAGCTGTGACGATTTATCGACATAAGACAGCTAACGAATGCTTTCCTAACATTTTTACTGGTACAGACTATAAAAAGGACTTGTAAAGACTACAGATTATAAAAAATATGATCACGATTTTTTTATTATTTCAATTTGTTCTTCCATTAAAATTTCGGTATATAATGATAGGTTCGTCGGTCGAATGGATGGATGGATGTATGTATGTTTGTAACATTTTCCAGTAAAAACAAAACTACTAAACAGATCTAGATAAACTTCACAGAAATGTAGTAAGCCATTATGATAACAGATAGACTAAAATTAAGAAAGTTTTTGTATAATTTAATATAGCACGAGGTTAAACAGGTTAACATAGTTGGGAACTAGTATGATATGTATCTATAACAATAACAACAAAAATGTACAACAGAAACACAAAATCAAAATTTATCAATTTGATCTCTTGCTTTCGAGATTCCTCAAACACGAAGACGTGAGTTATCTTATTACAACTTAACGATACACATAGCACGTAGAAAAAACTTACTTTTGAGGGCATATTAAATTTTATCAGTATAGCTCTTACGCACGCACGTATTTTTCAAGAAAATCGAAGTGACCTTAAGATTGGCAAATAATTAAGATAATGCCCCAGAACACATATAATAAATACGAGTATTGTAATAGCGAGCGATCGTACAGACACGATCATCGACACTTAAACGAAGTTATATTATAGACTAGCTGCTACCTGCGGCTTCGCCCGCGTTTTCACAGAAACCCGGTGTGCGATCGGGATTAAAAATAGCCTATATGTTAATCCAGGTCACAATCTATCTGTCTTCCAAATTTCAGACAAATCCGTTCAGCCATTCGAGCGTGAAAGAGTAACAAACATCCATACATCCATACTTACAAACTTTCGCATTTATAATATTAATAGGATTTTCTTTTCTAAAAAAACGGTCATACGAGCGAGGGGAATGTGTGATAGAAATTAACGATGCTTAAGAACGCACATCCTAAAATAATAAAATTCGCTTCAAGTGGGAAGTCCCTTCCAAAA
>NJDC01013216.1:21088-40463 GCA_002245475.1 Calephelis virginiensis | reverse complement strand
ACAGCTATAATGATTTGTAGAATCGTGACACTTAGCACTCGATTCTCTCGCCACCCAGCGCAATGGACTTGGCGTGAAGATATATACGTGTGCGTCAGGACTTGGCGTGAATATTTGTATGTGTGCGTCATTACAAAACTATCACCCGCTCCTCGGATGTATGAGGAACAACGGCCAAAAGGATCCTTTTCGTTGAACTCCGTTACAATTCATGGAAGCTTGACGTTTTGTAGAAAATCTGTATGAGTTAAGGGGTATCAAAGTGCAAACGCTTTTCTCAATTTACGACTTCCGCGAGTTAACGATATTTATGCAAATAATTGATTATCGGAATATAATTAACAAAGTTGAATCAATTTTGAAGAATCTCCTTTCGTACACAATGTCTCATAACACGTCAAATGTCAAATGTTAAATCCAAATCTTTATCTCTCATCTCTTGAGACTTTAAGATTGAAACCTGCTATATAACTACATAGTATAAAACAAACTCGATTCCTCGGTCCCAATGTCCCTTTGTAAGCTTAAATCTTTAAAACACAACGGGATTTTGATGCGTTTTTTTAATAGACAAAGTGATTAGAGATTCCTCTCATTTATTATATATTCCTTCCGGTTTATATGTATATTTCGACGGGTCCTACGTAAACTGGTACAAATGCAGTTGCACAACTTTACAGGAGAGCGTTTTTTATGTTTTAATGCGTGTAACTTTAACATTATACAACGTACATAGTTGAAATTTTGAAATGGTATACTTGAATCCTTTAGAAAAAAAACTGCGTTAATAATTTTAGTAATTTTTTTGGTTGTTTAAGTACGAATGGTGCCATAAAAACGTTAGTGACATTTTGCTGCTTGTATCAGTTTACGTAGGACCCGTCGATTTCATAAACATGCGAAACCGGGGCGGGCCGCAAGTTCTTACTAAACTCAAACTATAAAGTGATCTAACTCCTAATAAGGCAAAAAGGATTGTCTTATACATGTTGTAATCCATAAACATAAATAATCAAGAGCAGTAATAAACAACAAAAACCGACTCTAAGTATTTCATTAGGTACAAACGTCGCGATTTGATAATTCGTTTGCCGAAAGATGAAAGATGATTCCAAAATGGTTTCACATAAATATTATCACTTTTTATGCAAAAACCACTAAAGAGATTTCCATCAAATTGTGTAAAGTAATAGCTTATAGCCCGGGTCAACATTCAGCATACTTTTAACAACGGCATAATCTTTTGTTCCCAGCACTAAACTCGTCAAGTCGCTTCAAAGTATGTATGAAGTCGCGGACAACAGCTAGTGGAGAGTAAAACTTTATAAACACTTCGACAATTATTGTTGGTATACTTACTGGATTGAAATATGTGATGCCCATTTTCTTAAGCATAGGTATGGCAATATCTGATCTCCATGTGGTCGGGTTGCAGGATCCACCGAGGAACACCTCGCACGGAGGTGGTGACGCCTCGCTGCCTGAACAACGTAACATTTTAATTATTTCTTAATATTTTTTCTAGCTAAAATACATTAACTCTTTATTTTGCACCAGATACAGATAAATTATAAATAAAAATCAAACTATAAGATACACAATGGCGACCTATTCGCCAAGTCAGCGATCTCTTCCACATATTTAAAAGAACACTTCTAAAATTTAATTATTTAAACGCAACAAGTTCGGCTGTAGAAAGAAAACTTCAATAGATAAACTACTAAAACAAATCTGATACTATTTTATTTGTAGATAGCATAGAACATAACTCCTGGAACAAACTTGGTATGCTAATATTTCAGAAATTGACAAAAAAAAATTTTAAATAATTTTATATGGAGTTTTTTAACCTTAATTATTTATAATAATATTACAAGTTATATAATAATATTACAAGTTATCACCAAATCGAATCAATTGAAGATTTTGAACTTAAATTTAGATATATTGACAGCATGTCTATAAAGTTGAAAAAAAGCTTATAAGAAAATGTGTAATTTTAAGTTTGAGGTTTATTAAATTATTAACTAACTTTTTGTCGTGTAGTGATTTATGGGAAATCGATAGAAAATATATATGACTCTATAAATATATAATTGTCAGTCAACACTAAATCGAATCAACTGGAGCTTTTGAATTAAATTTAGATAAATTAACATTGGTGACATTTTGCTGTTCACCAACTAAGCTTATTTTAGATGCACTCTATCTTTTTCAAATGAAACAAAAACAAATAAGATGGGACGTTTTAGACATATATCAGATAGTTCGGACATATCAACTTGTAACCTTTATAACAAACGTATTCTGAGGAATAGATTAAAATTAAGTAGAAATGTCATGTACACTAATCTGACAGCACTAAAAGTTTTTTGTCTCTTTTTATTTCGTAGAAAGAAGACAGCGATAATCAATTTATTAAGTGCACAACAAAATTACCACCATTACGTTCATTATGTTGAAAAAAAGTTTGTAAGAAAGTGTGTATTTTAAATTACTGGTGTTTATTTAAATATCCACTAACTGTGAAAGCTGTATAACCATGTACTAATTTAGACGATATTTAAATTCCACTTACTCTAGCACGCACATTGTTTCAAAATATGTATGTCGTATGAATAATACCCGTATTACACATTCGAAGCCCAATTAGGAACATCGATCGACATTCGACACAGATGTTAGCCCTGAGCAGGAATCCGACAATAGCGCAACGATTTGTATTAGTAATGTCGTCAGAAATGGCGTCATGATTAATGACCATACTACCCAAAACAGTTAATACCTGCAAGAAGACGGAACGGGAAACTGGCAAGCAAAACGCTTTTGGTGAATCAGAAATAGTACGTACTACATGTATGTTACGACACAATACTTTTTGAAAGGAGAAGGAAGCCAAGTTCATGAATGACTCTTATCCTAATGACGCATAGTCAGTTACCCATCTACTAAAAGTCGAAGGATTGTACATGATGCAGAAGCCGGAAGAGGCTAAGATATTAGTTAGCTCTATAACAAGAATAGTCATAGATGGGTGGCTGATTAAAATAATATTTAAACTCAGAAAAACAAAACTGCAAAAACTGCAATTTTCGTTAAGTTCATAGTAAGCACATCATCCACATGAAAAAATTAATACGCATTGTTAATAATACATTTATGTCACACGAAAAGCACTTCCAAATCTTTAAAAATATTTTTTTTATGGCATAAGATAGTGAATACCATATATGTTGTCAGTGAGTCGCTGACCTGTGGCCAGGGTGTTAGGCTACCCCCCAAACCGAAATATGACAAAATCATTATGGCGACAAGAATTGGTAAGTAGTCGGAGGATCCCGGGCAATTGCTGCAAAGCACTCTACCACCAGTGGTCTTATTGGTAAAGACCCGTTTCGCCTTTTCTCGCCTCTTACAAGCTGCCAGGCAAGACGGCAAATGGTGTATTCTACACAGAGGCCTAGGACCAACATGGGGATTCACGCCTTAACTATGCTGGCAATTTCTTTATTTGGAAGACTAATGGTACAATTATTATCTGTTATTATTTATATCGATTATTATCTCCAACTGGTCATATATTTCATTTTACAAGTTTCTTCCATCTAAAACACCACAGTACTAAACATTATTATGTATTGGATTTTATCAAGTTTTATCAACGAAACCATTCTACGTGTTCACACGACAAAGGTGGTCCTACATATTTTTTATGGCAATTGTTTCTGTGCTTTTTGAATTATATTAAATAAGTATTCATTGAATTAATTAAAGTCAGTTTTATGCAGTTTTACTAAGTTAAAATTATTAAAACTTTTTACCTTTATACCTTTAAAGATAATATTCATAAACGACATTTAATTTTACATTTACTCGCGCTTAAAAGCGAAGTTTATTTGTTTTCGTTAATTGGCATTGCTTTCTCTTCCCGTGCGAACAATTTAAAAGTATATTTTCAATATCTTTAGCGTCAATACAAAAACATTGGCCTCCATTTATTTTCGTCAATGTATTCCAAGTCCTGTTTTGTGCAACTTGAGAGTTCAACGACATCTCCAGTGACATCATCAATTATAATATTTTTCTACACACAATGTTATAATGTTTTGTATTAGAGTTTTGATACTCAATAAATTGTATCGTAGAGAGATTAACTTATACCTATAAGCTTTAGTTAATATATCTTTATTATCATAATCTTAATATAATGAAGTTGAATAGATTACTACTTTGCGTGTTTAAAACTCAAACTAAAAACCAATAAACGCTATAATTTAAAATGGCGAAAAAAAATCGCTTTGTCCAAGTATATCGAATTTGACATTAATTACGATGAAATAGCGGGTGCTTAATGAAGCCTGATTAAAAAAATGATAGAAACCCAACATTGGATTTAATTTGACATAACTTAAGTACGAATAATTCTCATAGAGCAAGCAGACAAGTAAACTAATATTCCATTAAAAGCATATAAGTAATATAATATGGACAACCGTATATTAAAAAAATAAGGACTGTAAGTCAAATTGACAGACTAGTAGCAGTTATACTATCTGCTTATTTCAGGTTTGTTACCAAGTCTTTTGTAAAAGCCATATTTGTAGAAACCACAGCCACCGCTTTATTTGACCTACATTGACTTAGAATATCTGATAATTTTAGTACGATAGATTCTTACCCAAATTTTTTTTAATTAATTCATAATGGACATCAATGAATCAAAGGTTCTCTTTGATTGCACATACTCCATTACCAAAACAATTACAAGGTCTGAAGCCATATTTGCAGAAACCACAGCCACCACGATTGACAGAATTATAGAAGTTACAATCTCTGATAAATTTATTTTTTATCTGATAACTAGAAACTTTAAATGCAAATACTCCAATCGAATCAAAAATTGCAGGGGTTGAAGCCATGTTTCTAGAAACCACAGCCGTCATAATCTTTCTTCATTTTAGGTGTGGTTGCTATTCCAATTCCCATGGTACGCAACATGAATAAGCAAACAGAATCGATACTTCGATAACGATAATATTGTGTAGGAGTCGTATATTTAATGGTGCAGATACTATAGTTAGAATAGATCCAAATCACGTGTTGTGAAACATAATCCACGGTTATAAATCTGACAACTATCGTATCCAACGTGCTTGGACGTCTGCACTATGAATAATTCAAAGTATTCAAACAAAATACTGAAAAACCGAAAACCCGTGATAAAAACCTTATCCAGATTTAAACCGTTTCCAGTACACGGGCTACTCGGTTTCCCACTAAACCAAATATACTATATCTTAAATAGTTTCGATTCTACACAAACAATACAAAACTTCAAAATTTCGTATCGAACATGATTGATTTGAATGAAATGTTATTTTTAATTTACTGCTATTTTTAACGAGCCTGACAATCCTTTAAAGTAAAGTGTATTTACGCCCCTACACCCGAAGGACTAGGCAGAGTTACAACCAAAGTCCCCACGTTTAGCCAAAAGTACTTTTCAGCCCCACAATATAATTAGTTGCAAGCCTATCGACAACCGAACACTATTCAAATTCGATCAAAGTAATTTTTATTTGAAAGTTCAAAAAACACGCTTTAAATTGTCACCGATATAGTCATTTAGGCTAGACGAAGAGCACGAAGAGTGTCTATAACATGATAGGTTGCACTGTCAGTTGTATCATAGTCACTGAATTGACTGACGGATAACGTAGCGCGTAAGGTGACTGATGGTCGCATGAAGCTGATATCACAATTGGTAATCAACATTCAAACGTAACTCAGTGATTGTGATAAAACTGACAGCAAAATCAACCCGTGCACTGGGCGTCATACGTTCAAAATACGTAACCTTCGAAACGTAGACGTGTGAAAAAAGAGGTGAGATTACACATTGCTAGAAGATTTGTTTGTGCAACTTTCTGAAGTTTTGTTTTACTGTAAACTTCGACGTCATACATGATTCAACGCCAAACTACTGACATTGAAGTGTTAAGAAGATTAGAACATTTCCTATGGAAAAATATAGGCCCATGCTATAAAAAAATTAAAACTATAGATATATACTGTAACTGCGAATAACAAAAACTTCTTAACATACCCACATTAAAGATCTACCCTAGCTTAAAAAATGTATTAGAACCAAGTAACGTAGGAAAGGCTATTATAAAATAAAATCTCAGAATATTTATAAGACGAATACCTATGCTTAGAAATAGCCGTTTCAATCATACGTTACTTCAATTTGTAATTATATTATGTTAGATATCTTAATTGTAACACGACTGTGTTATATACTTTATCTTTTGCATCTGATAACATTTTGGAAATAAATATTGTAATGAATTAAAAAAAAACAAGACAGCTGAGTTTCTTTCGCCGGATCCTATCAGTGTGTGGTCGCGATTCCGATTTTGGTTGATAAAAATATCGACGGGCACTAGTACCATAGTATGGTCAAAGAGAATAAAGTTTTCCTGATTCTGTAAACTGAAATCGTTTACGCATTTGACTTCTACGAGATGATTTTGGGCCAACATTTTAAAAACGAGCTGCTGATTTTGTCATTATAAATTATTAATTGAGCCGACAGACGTTGTCCCATTCTATCTATGAATATTGTTTTTTTTTATCATCCTACTCCTGAGGATAACTAACACAACAAAAAATGAATTAGCAAAATTGATATATCCGTTCAGGCGTTATGCGATGACCAAGGAGAATCGGGATTCATCAAAAAGTATTATTTATCATATAAGATTATTAAATCAAAGAACCACACTTAAATAGGTGAATTCAATCCAATTAAAGTGCTATGATATTAAAAAGATGCAAAAATAATTGCGACTTAAGTACTTTCTCGTCAATTAGTTCAACTTTTGGGTTGATTATTTTCTTATTTTCACATGGCAAAGTCGTATTTTTGCAAATTTATTATTAATTATTAAAAAAATATTAAAGTTATTTCATTTTTTTAAAAAAATTATTAGTAGCCAAATAAAAATCAATCACTAACAATTAATGCTAAAATATGTAATGTCGCGCAAGATGGCGCTAAAATCAAGTCTTGAAGTATTTATATTATAACATATAAAGCTATTAACTTTATAATCTTAAAACTTTATCCTTAACTGGATAATATACAAAATTAATATGTACGTTATTACAAAAAAGTTACATACCATTTTTGTAAAACCTTGTAACGAACGCTACGACAGTAAATTAAAAACCAAGTACCAAAATTTAAATATTTTTTTCTTGAACTTGAAAACCATTTGATTTCACTAACGTGGTCTCACGTGAATTAATTTCACTAAGCTTAAGATCACTTTACCTAGCACCCATTGCCAGTTTTTACTGGATGGCATAATATAAATAACAGTGTTTTTGCCAAAACTAAAAAAATCTATATTTCAACTAGTCGTTAGATTACAAATAGAATCTTGCACGCGAAAGAACTTTGGTTAATTGTTGTTCGATAGTTGAATACTCTGTGATGTTTTATGTTAAACAACTTGGTGGCTAATTGGGAACGTCTTGTGACCCAAAACTTTTCTCATGTTTATCGAATAAAAACATCACACTGGGGCACAATATACACAATGTTAACAAAATAAATATCCGAAAGACATAGCTACATGCAATACTACAAGGGATGTCGAGGAATCTTTGAATACCAAATGAAACTCCTATGTGCAGATTTCTAGGAATGCTTAGGACGAGTGTAGACATTGAAATATAACAAATTGACGAGGAAGATGTTTAATTGAAGTAAATTTTCACATCGTGCCATACGTTAGCACAGAGCAGGGAACGATTTCATGAATAGCGATATGGCTATGTTTAGAAAGTGTTCGAAAGGTGAATGGTCCGTTTAACCTGAGGTGCTCATTGGTAATGATTGATGAACCTCAGCGTGGGCAGCCAATACGACGGCGAACTCTTGAACTACATAAACCACCTACTTACCAACTGATCGCCTCCACACATAGCTGCTAACCATATGAGGTGATAGCTATAGAGGCTTTAATATTTCTAACACTGACACAGCACTCAAACACGAAAACTCCACGAGAATAGCGATCCCTGGTGGATTGCAGAAATCATGTCCCTCATGATTTCTTTCAAACATACATCGTTTGACATGACGATGTCAAACACTGAATCGCTAGCGTGACTCGAAGTCCACAACTAATGCCAGAACGAAAACGTAAACAAACGCGTCGACAACAAACGCACTGAGCATCCCTTCCTCCGCCTACACTTCGAAAAATATATCTACACGATTTTGTAGTAAACGTGGTCAAGTCACAAATGGAATCAACTATCAAATGTACAAAACTTTTTTTTTTATTTTATAGAAATGCATGTAATTTATAAAAATATAATGAGAATGTTTACGAGAGATGGAGACGCACAGTGCACGATCATGGTGGTTGGCGGCATGGTTACTGGTTTGCGACACTCGCGCGTTGCGCGCTGTCTCGACAGGCGGTCGGCGGCTAACTGGCGCTCCGTCCAGCGGCTGCACGCAGCCAACTCAATGTCCAACTACTAGCCAATTCCGCATATTTAATTCCGTTACACCCATACTACAAAGATATGACACAGAGCGAAGATACATCCCATACGCGGATGATTATCTTATTGATCCGGCAGCGATTAACTCCTTGACCATATCCAGCAATTATTCATAGCCGTGCCGTCATCTAAGCTTTGAGATAAGCGCACATTTTAATTGAATCGCATATTAAGCAGTAATATCTTTTATTAATAGACTTCTTAAAGGAGGAGATTATGAGTTCGACGACATGTTTTTATATGTTTGTTAATAGCGATTAATTGGCCAATAATTAACAGATTATGATTGTTAGTTTTTTAGGAAGTAGCACATGATTCCGAAGTGGTTTCATATAAGTTTGTTCATTATCAGACTAGTTTTTTTTTTAATTATAGTCATGTCAAATCATGCATAAATTTGCACAATTTCACATTTCACATTCCTTGACATCGCTTTATTACTCATCATTCAAAAACCACTAGTCTGATGTTGATAAAGTTCATATAAGATCTTTTGAGAATTATTAGCTACCTTTGAACAAACATAATATCAAATTGCGACATGGTAATGAAATTGTAATAAATAATATTAAGCAAATAAACGGAAGACGTGGCAGCATGGCCTAAAGGTCTTAGCCGGCCCCAGAAAGGGGCAAATTAACTTAAAAAAATAATTAAGCAGATAAAAGATAATAAAACTATACAATTTTAAGTCCACGTTCCATGCTTTCGAAATACGAAGGCTGATGCGATATGGTCATAACAGATACGAATTAAAAGAATTACCACTTTTCTAACAAAGTGATGTTATTTTATTTTAATTAGTTCATCTAATTTTGCATAAATTAAATAAAAGGACGAGTAATACAAAAGTCATTAATAAATTAGTTAAATGTATTTGAACAAGAGTCTTTAAAATTCGCGAATATATTGAACGAGTATTAATAATTATAAATATCAAATAGCAGGACAAGCCTTTTACGATTAGCATTCTTGGTTCTCTTTGCGTCTAAGGAATTTAGCATGAATTCATTATAATATCTATCAATGAATTTTAAGCATACAGGTTTTGTATCCCGTAACACATATATATAAAACTTATAGATTTAGATAACTTTAGCTGAAAATATGACCAAAATGAATGGCCTTAATAAGCTAAGTGACGGGATCTAGATGATAGTTATTTTAGAAATATTTTTATTTTCACAAAAGTTCTTCAATATCGTTCAGTTTAAAAAAAAAATGTTGTGCAGCAGCCACTATTATTAAAAAAAAAGTATCTACACGTCCATATTCTTGAAATAGGCAGAGGCACAACCAAGGCACCCACGACTAGCAGAAGACACTAAGTCCCACAATGCGATAGGTGTCAAGCCTATCTTCCACCGGGCACATATCCAATCCCGAGCAACATATTTTTAACAGTTAATTGGAAAAACCAAATTTTCTTTTCGTTGTCCGACCCGGGATTCGAACCCGGGACGTCATGCAGTCAAGTCCAACACCTGAACAACTAGACCACAGAGGCGATTATTATTTATGGATTATTTTTTTAAATTATTATTTATGGCCTGTGTCATTTTGGACGAAGTTAAGGTTCCAACAATCCTCATAATTAAATTTATTAAGTGGTAATTTGTTAAGGCGAAGTTATTGTATTATAGAGAACACATACACAAATGAAACAAACCCAAGACCAAGAAATTACATTGTTTGTAGTGATTGAACGATTTTTGTCTGTAAAAATCAATACTTTGAAGCTTTTTAAGGGTTCAACCTAAGGATACACATTATTTACGCCGTATTTAGAAACTTGTTCGTAAATATAATACGCAAAACGATATAAATGCAAATAAATTATATTCGTGTCAAAACTTTTTTTTTCGCGACGTCATTTATAGACTTCCGCGTGGTGAAGAGGAAGTTGACGTGTGTTAGATGTCAGGTTCTTATACATCAGGCATCACCTGATAAACTAAATGATTGCAACAAAAAGACAAGTCTTGGTTTCCGGGAAAATGAATCACACCGATGATTTTGGTCCATCGTTATCATACTGATCTGATTGTGATATTGATGCTGTATTAGTATGGATCCAGGAAGTCCTGGGTTTGATTAATAGGAGAACATTTCTTTTGACGAGTTTCACGATTTACTGTTTCAAAGTTTAATGAAACGGCCCAATGTACTGAAGGACTTTGATTCCACGAATATAATTCTAGTGCGAAAAAAAAATCCTATTCGCGAATCACGCTTGAACGGATGGAGACCAATTTTGCTAATTACTTTCTTGTTATGTTAGTTATTGTCACGAGGCTTTTATAAAGAGAAAAATAGGGAAAATGGGAAAAATTATGATTTAATCCATACAAACCGTAAGTAGCTATTAATGTCAAGCAATACAAAGTTCGCTCGTCGGCTAGTTTTCTAATAAAAACGTTGGCAGGGATTGGAAATGTCTTCTACTAGTCATGGTACCTCTGCCAGTCATGGGTGCGGGGTGCCCTAGTTGTACCTTTTAAAATATTATATTATGATACCGAAACTAACATAAAAACAAAATATCTAAGATACAAATAATAAATGGCGCAATTAGTAAAATGTAGTAACTATTTATAAATATAGCAACGATGCAGAGCAAGAAAAGTATATAGTTTGTAAAGTGTCTAATTATGTGAAGCCATTCGAACATCCATATTATATTATTACATTATTATATTTACCCGGATATAATATGTAAAAACATATTCATAAAATAACTCAGTCTAAATTAAAATATTATATAATACGACCAATATAAAGACAAAAATGTATCCAAGGTTAAATGTTAAGATACAAGACAGATTCAGTGCAAAAAGTGCGTTACTGTCGTGAGACCGGGATGTTAAGCCTATGGTGCAAGTCTACCAGCTACCCTACCCGTCAGACCGGAACATGACAGAGTGATTATGGCAGCAGGGTGGTTACCATAAACTCTTAAAACAATACATACATATCAGTTCATACAGTTTCACGCAGCTTCGCCTGCGTAACTTGGCTTCTACTTCACCGATTTTAATGAAGCCTATGTCACTCAAGGATAATGTAGCATTCTCAAGGTGAAAGAATGTTTGAAATCGGAGCCTATTCATGTCAAACAAACAAACAAACAAAAATTCAAACATTTCCTCTTTATAATATTGGTATAGATTGGCATGAGGAGAAATTAATCCCAAGCATTCTTATTAGCTAAATATTCAGCAATGTTATAATGACCCTTTTCATTGAACACATTTCTTAAATTTATTAATTGGAAGTTCTTTTATATAATTGAGAAGTTTATTGTAGAACTGTAGAACTTTATTGTAGAACTTTAAAAGAAAGACAATCTTAAAACGTGAGCAATAAAGTTGCTTTTATAAGCGGAATCAGCAACATGGAAATAATGGAACCCCAGTAATAGGTACGTCTCTGGATCCATAACTAGCCATTGCTACACACCACTCTACCACCAGTGGGTCTTGCTAATAATTACCTATATATTAACCAGTGCTTGCCACTTTCTGTGTCACTATCTGGGAGAGAGAGGCAGGTCTATTCTCCTCAGCAGACCCGTACCATCACGAAGACAATTCAAAAACAATGTAAACATTTAAATATCATAAAACAAATACACTACAAAAATAAGAGATCAAAAGCTATTACGACATTCAAATAATATATGGGGCAAACATCAAAATATTGTAGTTTATATAAAAGACAAGACAATACAGAACACGGTCAACATTATTTGATCCCGGCGCATCAGTAGACTTCCGCTATCTGTTTATAGTTGGTACGGAAGAGCCGAGAAGGTCAAGCTTTGCAGTTTATTCAGCAATGTTTATTTACATCATGTGCTATTGATGTATCATGTATGTCTTTACTGTTTTAGAGCAATTTTTTCATCGTTATCATCAATATATTTGTTTGTGTGTGTCAAATGCATGGTAGTGTGGGTAATGTTTTATTTATTGATTTAATTAATGTACATTATTATAAGGATTATTATTGAAAAACATTAGCGTTCTGCACTTCTCCTACACATAAACTATAAGTGTGCCAAATTTTACGCTCCTGCGTCAGCGCAATTTTCGTAAAAAGGGGTCCAAAGTTTTAGCATCACGTATTAATATATAGATCACTTGAATTCTCCACAACTATGTAGTTGAGAATTGAGTTCGTGATCTTCATCGTTCGTCATTTTAATTACTTTTTTTTAACCGAATTAAAAAAAGGAGAAGGTTCTCAATTCGACTATGTTTTTCTTGTATATTTGTAAGCGGTAGGCAGAGGCACAACCAGGGCACCCACCACTAGCCGAGTACACTAAGTCCTACAATATGATAGGTGGCAAGCCTATCGCCAACCGGGTACATACTCGTATCTAACCCCGGGCAATGTTATTTTTATTATAAAATTGAAAATATACATTTTCTGTTTCGTTTTTGAATGTTTATTACACGGCCATTAGCCGACCGATTTCGATGATTTTTTTTAGAAATATAGGTCATGATTTGGAAGTGGTCTCATAGTATTTTTATCAAGATCCGAATAGTCGTTTTTGGATCATCATCATCAGCCGGAGGACGTCCAATGCTGGACATAGGCCTACACCAAAGATCGCCACAAGTCACGGTCAGCAGCCGCTTGTATCTAGCGACTCCCCGCGACTTTGACCAAATCACAAGGTTCCATTCCACATCCAGATTTTTGGATTACGTTTTAATTTTTATTTTTATTTTATAGATAATAATTTAAAAAAAACAACTAGCCGGATTTTGGATGATCCTAGGATGTTGATAAAATTTACGTGGGACCATTTCGGAACAATTTGCTACCTCCCAAAAAAAAGAATTTTCAAATCGCGACTTGATACCTAATGATATAGTTGGAGTCTGTTTTTAAAGTTTTACAAAGCTTAATTAATAATTATTATCATGAGCATTTTCGAGTTAATATATTAGTAGGAATTGGAATCTTATTGGCAAATTTTATGAGAATACGGAAATCTATAAATATTCTTATATCGAATGGTAATAATTTATTTTTGTGACCCAGTCATAGTGACACATAATGTGGCGTAGGATGGTACAGTTTAATTTATGTAAAATGTTAAGTTATTTGGACGACCATAAGTTAAAACATATGTTTGCTGAACGGACACCATAAGTTATGTTTAGATTGCATGTAGGTGTATATAGCTAAATACGAACATATACTGTAAATTTGTTTCAATTAATATGATTTGAAATGTTGATTTTGTTAAGCTAATACTCGATACTCTCTGCCTAATCCGTAAGGGAATTGGCGTAATTATATATCTGTGTAAGAATAAAAAAAGAGCTCATTTTGAAAATTGTGTAATTATTTTAAGAATCGAACTGCCTGCTTGATTAAAGATCCCACTGGAACACTGTTTCGGGACAAAAACTATCACATGTGTTTATCCAAGTTACCCTCTATGTGTGTGCTAAATTTAATGAAAATCGGTTTAGCACTTTTTGCGTGAGTAAAAGACAAACATACAAACTTTCGTATTCACAATATTAGTAGCATCTATGGTTACATCATAAATCTTAAGTCATAGGTAATAAATACTATTGTATTATCATAAGTGCGTTATTAACGTCTTCGTTAATATTTAGTATAGCACTATGAACTATGACTAGTCGATTCCGGATTATTTAATATACCATAAACAGATATAAAATATAATATACTAGCTATTTCCCAGCGAATTCAACAGCGTTCAACAACGATTTTTAAACTATTTACATATAGTCCTTTGCGGGTTGATGATTGTAGAGTATTATAAGAAGTAAAAGTAGTCATGCCAGCTAGCCAGCCAAAAATGTTTCAACTCAGGTCCTAACAACATGCATATCAAATTATAATCAAAATCGATACAGCAGTTTTGCCGTTGCAGCGTAACACACAGAAAAAAAAACAAACAATCCTTAGCATTTATAACATGAAGTTTATGTAGATTTCCCCGTGTTGGTCCGGGTCCGCTAAGTAGAATAGACCATCTGCTTCTCTTCAGCTTGTAAGCTGCGAGCACTGGTAAAAACATAGGTCAATACCAATAAGACCACTGGTGGTAAAGTGCTGTACCTTGCCCGAGTAGGGATCCACCGCCTTACCTATTCCTGCCGCCATAATGACTCTGTCATGTACCTACTGTCACTCCTCTGTCAATACTTGGCAGTAGGCCTACCACACTAGCCTCATAACAGCGACGCACCTGTAACATCTATGGTGTCTGTAGGCCACAGCTATCTATTACCATCGGGATATTAATGTGATTGTTCGCTGACCTCTCACATTAAAAGAAAATACTCTCATACAATGACTAACATCAACTCCTTTCGTATAAAATTACAATGAATATATATACATATCTATGATTTCAAGATAAATTGCTCTTGAGCTAATAATTAATTTAATAATAATTTACGGATTTTCTAGATTTGGAGTTGTAAATTTATATTAATCTTATAATAAACAATATCTTGTAATTATAAAATTTTTTTTCGTGATTAGACAACGAACAATGTTATTCCCGAACTTCAGTGTTTTTAACGCCCCCGTTCACGGAAAACCTATGGTGTCTATAGACGAAAGTTGTCTCTTACCATCAGAAGAGCCGTGTGCTGGATCGCAGACTCAGTATTTACAAAAAAAGCCTCTTCTTAAAAATTTATATGCCTACGAAATCTTTCATAAACGTAAAAAAAAATAAAAAAAATAAAAAGTCATGTTTATTTTTATACTACAATTCGAGATAATGCGCATGATTTGTATTCAATGAATTAATCATCTGATTACTTGCTTTGTAGTACAGGACAGGGGTTCCCAAACTTTTATTTTATTTATAACTATGTAATTATAAAAAAAATAAAGAGAAATAATAACTCACATTATAAAATTTGTATTTAAATTAAATTTCACAGTGTACAACCAGCCTTAACGTTAATGTTTATATTCTAAATGGAAGAGCGGTGTCACCTAACACAAGTGCGCTTGCACTTAAAAGGAGACTCCGATCGCATTGTGTTACTGTACAAAAAAGTATCGAATAAACATTTTTTTGATTTTGATTTGATTTATGACCTAACTGACGACTGCTGGTTACGGATTGTGTAGCAACTTGCCCGTATATGCATATCCATTGCTTTACCTAAACCTGCCGTCATAATGACAATATTAGTCACTGGTTTACGATAAGAAGGGTAAGATATCTTGCAGGTTACGCCAAACACCTCGAACATGGAATGGCTTAAAAGTACTTAACAAATATTCATAAATTCTAATAGAATTCGCAGTCAATGGTAGTAATAAAACTGAGGGTCAAACGGGTTAGATTAGATCAGTTTTATAGCGATAACACTAGATATAAGGAACATACGCCAGTTTTATGGATGTTAATATAAGTTGAGCTTCTATAAACAAAGATGCATTCGATGACGCAAATCTTAATACATTGCTCCGTAAACAGCGTTTAGATTCTAATTTGCTATTAACTGGATGTAGACTGAGATCTTCGCAGCTCGTAATAACATGATATCTAAGGCCGGTTCCTTCGCCTCCGAAATTATACGCGATCAACGTAAAAACGCGTTTAGTAGATTGTCAAGAATGTCTATCGTGTCATTTTTATAGTGAAAGAAATTTTGGTTCCTGTAATAATGGTTCTAGGCGGTTGTAATCACCATAATACATTTTAATATCTTATTGATAAGAACGCCATCTTCAATTCTCAAGACTAACTATTTTGATTCCCCAATAGTTAGAGCGACATCTGTGATCTTTTGTCGTCAACATCAATATATTTGTTTGTGTGTGTGTCAAAAGCATCGTAGTGAGGGTAATGTTTTATTTATTGATTTAATGTACTTTATAAGAATTACTATTGAAAAATATTAGCGTTCTCCATTTCTCCTTCACATAAACCATAAGTGTGCCAAATTTTATCCGCTCCTGACGATGCTTCTGCGTCCGCGCAATTTCGTAAAAAGGGGTCCAAAGTTTTGGCATCACGTATTAATATACATATAAATTACATGTACTGCACGGATGCGAACTAATGTTTACAACCGTCTAGAACGTCCTTAATATAAAATATTATATTATTAAACTATTATACGTCATGAGTAGATTCTCAGGGGATGGGGATAAGAATATTGCCAATAAGATTATTTGCAGTAGTTTATGAATGGGATCACAACCGAAAATTGAATTCGTTTACACTAAACTTAGTCTTACTAAACTCTCGTTTTCAATATGATCGGTGATATCAGCCCTTAGAGTTCGAACAGTTTTGGCTAGATCGAGAGAAAAGATGGAAGCGTATTTTTATTATTATTGAATTCTAATTGCTAGTATCCAGCAGTAGGAACTAGTAAGATCTTCTTAGTTCGTTATCACAAAACGATTTCTTGAAGTTCGCACAGTAGGGTTACTCTTGAATCTCGATTTCACACATGATTGGATATTAGAATTGGAATCGGAAATAATTTATCATTTAGTATCCTGGAACACAATATTAGTGAATTATTTATATTTACAAAAAAAAAAAACGAATCCAACGAATTTTTCCTATGAAAAGATTTATATTACATCGGATTTGGTACTTTCAGTTCAAGAGTACAAAAACAGGTATCTGATTTCAATTTCTAACATTGCTTGAATCGAGATTCAAGAGTAACCCTACAGGATTTTTAGTGAGATAAAGACAAAAAATTGACGCAGTTTCTTATAAAGAATTTCGTGTAGATACATACATATTATTGAGTCAAATTTGTCAGTTGTCATAGGAATCTTCTCCTGACTATAACTAACACAACAAAAAAAAGACGGGTTGAACTCCAGGAGTGCCGGCAGAAGTGAAAACTTGAATATTAACGTTGTGCATTTTTGATATTTTGAAATGGTTAGGGAATAATTTTGCACGAATTGCTTTAATTTTCAGTATGAAAGTACTATCATTTATGCACAAATATTATTTTTATATCAATAACCTGCGTATGGCTTGACAAAAACTCGCTAAAGTAAGACCACGTGACGGCTAGGAGCGTCGTCATATCATCGGTACATCGAAAATTGCTCGTTTACACGTAAAGCTTATTTTCTAGATGGATCTAATAGAGCAATGTCTGTTGATATTATACGTATCTGCTATCTGTGTAGGTTTATTGAGGCATATTATCCATTGCGCATCATACTCTTCAGAAATATCTAAGCAATACAAAAACAGCAATGAATCTACGTTTTATTTTAGATCTCGCGCCATCTTATACGCGCATGCGCATTGCGCCGTCTTACGTTCTGAGTATCTGACGCGAGTTTAGAAGTTTTTACCCATTCCAAAAAAAGTGCGCAATGCCGCTAAAGAAGTTTTCACTTAAAGAATTAGCAAAATTGATGTATCCGTTCAGGAGATGATTAAGGAAAATCGATATTGATTTTTATAATTATTTCGCCATTTCCTTCCACAGCTGTTTTCGACTAAACTTTAATAATTTCTAGCACATGAAAAATAACACATACGAAGGATATAACCATTAGAGTATCATAATCAGAGTTTAATTCCATAACTACAATAATAGTTAACTGAACGAACAACAACGCGGAAGTCTATTAACAGGCATGACGGCATAAATTACAGTTATTTAATAATTATTGTATTACTGATACCGCTTACATAATATCTATTTTTATAAACATCCGTTTTGAGTAAACGGTGGTTGATTGCTTTGCAACAAAGCCTAGAACCTCCGTGCTCGCCAGTGTATTATCCCGTGCTGGGTGGGCGGTTACACATTACACATGAGGCCATAACATAGCAACGCACCCTCAATTTCCATGGTGTATAAATGCGGCAAGCATATAAAGAGAGCCGACTGACTATTCGTTGTGCTACGACATAAAAGAGTCTACTTCTAGGTAGCTTCGAACATTTGGTAAATGCATGCACATATAACGATATGAAAGCTTACTTAAGATGACAATAAATAAGATAAAATGCATCTTTATACTTCTTATATACCTACTACACGTTTTAATTTCGAATTCGCTATCGAAAGCAGACACGTAAGTCATTATAACTATTTGTCGGTTAAAATATATTACTACCTATGTAGTAATCGATCCGGTATTGGCGTTGTTGAATACATAAGGTCCTGGGTTTTTATTTCCGGGTAAAGTAACTCACACAAAATGTGTTTTTTAAATATTCTAATAAAAATAAAGTTTCCCGGGAGTGGGTTAATATTGGGGTTGTGATTGGTAGATATGCAAGTAAGTATCTTCTGCTAAGCATGGGTGTCCTAATTATACCTCTGCCTAGCTCTTCGAGGATAGGAGAGTGAAGATGATACTACTGTATACCAAATTTTAGCGATTTTCATTAGTTTCGGTTGTACTTTTTATTATTACTTAATGTAACTTAAAGTAACTAATATAATGTTTTAGCGTTATAGTGTCTAATACTGTGATTGTCAGTGTGAAATAATATGTATTTATTTATTTGCGCATTCATTTATACCAACTAATGTATTAGGAGGCTATAGTAGTAACGTTTTGATTAGTTCTCGAATTCTCGACAGATAGTTCTCGATAGTGGGAACACGACTTCGATATTAATTCATGATAGGCCTACTTGTGAATTAATTATGTGCTATCTTATCACAATATTATGCAAGACAAATATTTTTATCATTAATAAGATAAGAGAAGACAGACTTCTAAATTACATTGTTTTATCTTAAAGATCCATAGTACGTATTAC
>NJDC01013210.1:14041-37840 GCA_002245475.1 Calephelis virginiensis | reverse complement strand
CCGAAGACATTTTTTACCCCGCATAGCACCTTTGTGGAATCAGTTACCGAGGGCGGTATTCTCAAGCAATTATGACTTAGAGACCTTCAAGAAAAGAGCGTACTCAGTCCGTAAAGGTCGGCAACGTATCTGTGATACTCCTGGTGTTGCGGGTGTCCGTGGGCGGCGGTGATCACTTTCCATCAGGTGACCCACTTGCTCGATTGCCTCCTCTTGTATAAAAAAAAATGCTATTCAAGCTTTACTAACCGTATTTTCTCACGGCGGTATTTTTTTTAATTGAAATTCAACTTTCATTGAATTGTTTCTTAAAAAAAAGTATCTTCACACCCATATCCACGAAGAGGTAGGCAGAGGTACAACCAAGGCACCCACGACTAGCCGAAGACACTAAGTCCTACAATGTGATAGGTGGCAAGCCTATCGCCAACCGGGCACATATCCTATCCCGAGCAACTCCCGACCAACATTTTTTTCCCAATTTCCAATCCCGACCAACATTTTTTTTTGTTGGCCGACCCGGGATTCGAACCCGGGGCCTCATGCAGTCAAGTCCAACACCCGGACCGCTAGACCACAGAGGCGACTTGTTGTTGTTTCTTTACTTACAATATTAATATTTACAAATTAATGAACTTGTTTTTGCTATAAAATAGAATCAAAATAAATTAGTCGGGCATTGAGCTAAATGTGAAAATTCTAAACCGTACATCTAGGGTCATGCGCGCTAGAGTGACCCCTAGGTATTTTGTTGATTTTTCCCAGGGGATCCTGCATAAACGCGGCACGCACCCTAGACCAATCATGTTTTTTACATTTCGCTTCATATTTAGCGCCAGTTCAAAAAAAATTAGTATGCATTGTAGGCGTTCAGGTTAACTCTTTTTTGTAATGCCCTAACATAATCTATTTCTCTTTTTATCTTAAAAGCACAAATAGTAGTCTTATTTTCTAATTTTTCCATTAATTCTCAGGTAATTTAAAAGACAATACATTTAGTTTCGACTTTTAAATGCTAGTTGCTAAATTTAATATTATTTTAAACATGTTATTTATCTACTTTAAAGATAGAAATTTTGTTAAATCCAAATAAAACAGTTTAATTTTTATTGAGATTTTCTGCCAAAGAAAAATATTTGGATTTAAGTATGGATTTCCGCAAAATAACGCCTTCTTATATTTTTTTCGAAATTTCTCTGTTTGTCGATAAGATCATATTTTATACAATCTGTAAATCATATTGCTGGTAATATTAACTTATGTTTGATAATAAGTTTATTTGATTAAGTACAATAACAAACATTTTTTAAAAAATCTACAAATATAACGTATTATTTTTGAAACCATCTTTGCTAGCGAACACACCTAAGCCTACCGACTAACCGTTAGCTCGAGTTCAGTTCTCGACTGGGTCAGGTATTTGAGTGATGAAAATAGATGTTTGTATTTCCGGGTCTGGCTGTTTATTAAGTTTATACTGGTTTAAGTATTTCCATGTATTAGAATCATTGTCTAACACCCATGTCACAAGCATATAATTTGGTTACTTTGGGGTTAGATTCAGCTTGTGTTACTTGTCCTGGGATATTTATTTTATATTTATTACTACTGTTACTGATACTAATATCGTTGGCTAACTTTCATAACACAAGCGTATAATTTGTTTACTTTGGGGTTACATCAATTTGTATTGTTTGTTTGGCGATATTTCTTATTTATTCACTAACTTTATCACGAATCCCAACCCTGCAGGAGACTTATTGTCATAAGAGAGCCTTAATACTTTGTATTACACTGCAATCATTAATTAATCTATATCAAGTTCTAGCGTTTGTTTTGTTTCCTTTGCTTTTTTCTTCGCGAATCGTTTCGTCTCATCAACCCCGAATTTGAGATCCTCTTCTAAGAACGGTCTGTATGCATGAATTTTTCTTTTCCAATAATCTGAAATCAATGATAAATAATGATGTGAAAGGTATGAAAGGTGACATGCAATATAGTATTATTTTTTACTACTTGTGCAGGGCCAATTTTATAGAACACATTTGACAGTTTATCGAAATTTGACACAGTCTTTGTAATAGTATTATTTTATTGCTTAAAGTTAGTACTGCTGATTTGCTTAAATAATAATTTTAAAATTAATTGTATATATTGTACAATGCAATTTATGTTTTATTTAACTGTTTGTCAAATGTGCAACTTGGTAAGGGTCATGTCTTGCATTCTTGTCTTCGAATTGTCCATTTTTTAGAAAGCATTCTTTACTTTATAGTCCAGTAAAACGTTAAATGAAACCATGATCTGACCAGTTTGGGCGCAATGAGTAAAAATGTGTTCATTAATACTTAAATAATGATATTATGAAAGAAATTTTTAATTTAAATTAAGGGGAAAGACATGAAAAAAATAAAAAATGGGTTGAAAATGGTTGTTTTCAAAATAACTTAATAACGGTAGGAAATAAAAAAAAAGTTTCAAGTAAAAGTTGTAGAAAAAAATTTTTTTGTTATCTGCTTTAGTTTAGCTGCAAAAAATAAAAATTAAATTTGCTTTGTAATTAATTATATTTATTTTAAAATAAAGTATAATTAATTATAAGTGTTAGTACATATTTATGTGATACACGCGCTGCGTAGTACAGGGCCTTAATAATTCTGGTAAGTTTATATAATTTTAACTGGCAACCTACCAAATGACATTTTAGTCTATATCGTTAAAAATCCAGGTTTACGTTGATATTGCAATTCAATTGATTAATCACATTCAAAATACTAAATGCTAAAATAATGAGCTTTCGCTCTCACAGGCAGATTGTTCCATATGTTTATGCAACCTGGAAATTTAAATGTCTGGCTTAAGATTTCCCGCCCCGTCCGATGATTGATATACATTTTTAGAGCGTATTAAAATAAAAAAATAAAAACGAGCGTATTGATTGCAAGAATGCAACGCAACGTCCTAGATCTGGTTGTCTTCCATTGTCAACTAACTGCCCAATTATCAGTCCTAAATAAAGTCTGATGTGGTCGGAGACCCTAAACGGGTCTAAGCTAATTAATTAGCAAGGGGTGTCACTCAGCTGTTTGGGTAGTATCGGCTGATGGACTATCCAAGAGCTCATGCTTTTGGTTTGAGATGCATTAAAATGTGTCTGTTTGATTGCAATTAACAATTAAAAAATATTTGTCACAAGCAATAAATAATAACATTGTATTAAAACCAAGTTGACAGCCATTATATCGTCGAACTAATGTTACTTTGGCTTAGCTCAATTTAAGTGTTAGAGTGACGTTGATGAGTTTCTATTATATTTGCGTTTTGTGAGAGAGTGTCTCTTGTTTAAGTACGTTAGCACCATTTCTTAGTCTGTAATCAGCGCGGCAATTATTGTGGACACAGACGGCAGTACAACAATATAGGAAGTAATAAAATTTAATGCTTTGAAAATTATACCTATGGTCTCTCTCAAATTGGATGCAGTTCCACCATATTCTACGGGCAATATGTCTTTCGATATGTGCTCGTGGAAAGTATCCAAGTTACTATGGAGAAAAATCTGAAAAGTAAAATGTTCATTATAAACATTGATCCCAATTGTAAAAAAAATAACACATAAAAGAATGTAAAAAATACATTAAGAGAATAATAACCGTCACACACAACCATACTCCTAGTACATAATCAAATCAAATTTAAACTATTTTTAATTGCGCAAATCAGAAATTAAAAAAGAAAAGAAATTATTATCACAGACATCACAACGGAGAAAAAATATACTCGTACTAAGAAACACATCAAACAAAAACGTATAATTTAAAAGAAAAAAAAAGTTGAGAGGTGTCAAGGGACACCCGGATGGAACGAAGTTCTCGCTCTCAATTTCTATCAATCTCTATCAATCTCTCTCAATCTCTCTCTATCTCTATTAATCTCTATCTCTCTTATAGAGAGAGAGAGACAGACAGACAGAGAAACATGCGCACACCACACAGCTTGCAAGCAAGCGCAGCCGCGCAGCTTACTATTAGAATAGCAAAAAGTGTCGCGACAACTTTTCGTGAGATTTTTTTCCGTCTAGCCCCCGTTCACAACGCGCAATAAGGAACTTCGTTCCAAAAAAAGAAAAAGAATATAACATTACAAAAACATAGAATGCAGTGTGCAGTGCCGTTTTACTGATAGGAGAAACACACAACATATTACGTTGGAGACTTTTGCTTAACTGATTTTCAGGTCTTCTATGTTGACTTTACTTGACGAGGAGGGTTGAGTTCAAGAATGGTTTAACTAACAAATACGTGATTTGACCCAAATAAATTTTAAACATTGGGAGCATCATTTTCAATTCAACTAAAAGAGTTGTTGGCGATATAATCCATTTTATATATTTGAACTGAGACAATTATGATATTTTATGTAGGTTTAATTAACATTCAATTTTTTGTACTAGCGATCTTGACATCTGTGTCAGTTAAACCGTTTTAAGACTGAATATCTCGAGATATAATGCGATTCTTGTTATTTTGAAAAGGGCATAAGATTAATTATTTATTTCTGATTGCAACGATACTAATAACTAATTTTTGAAAAAAATCAGTTAAAACATTCTTACTTAACCCTTTGATTATCGTAGGACATAAAAAAAACAGTAAAATTAAATTATGAATTACCCTTTTTTTGACTTTGTCGTTAAAGAATCTCTTGGCAATATTCAAAACGGTCACGAAAATGGCTGATGTATATAAAAAATGTGTTGCCTTTATCCTAATGGGTGCAGCATCCTGAAAAATTAAGTTATAACTTTTTTTATTATTATTATATTGGAAGGCAAACAAGCAGACGGATTACCTGATGGAAAGAAATTCACGCCACCTAGAGACACCAAAGTTGGTAATGGTGCGTTGCCAACCTGAGGCCGGGTTGTTAGGCCTCGAGCAAAAGTAAGTTTATCAGCTACCTTACCCTCCAACCGGAACACGTCAACGGCAAGCATTGAGGTTAAGGCGGCAGGAATAGGTAAGGCGGTGGTACCAATCCGGGTGAGTCGCTGCGAAACTCTACCGCCTAGTCAGATGTCACGGTGTTAGTGACCGTGAGCCTATGCTCGCCTTTTACTAGCTGCCTGGCAGGAAGGCAGATGGTCTATTCTATACGGAACCCGGACCAAAGGAACGACCTTTCTTAAAAAGGAAGGGATTAACTTTTCATACATTTACAGTGAATATGTATGATCCGTATATCTTAATATTTCTTACACACATACTATATAATGTAAGGATAGAAAAACTGTAAAATCACAACATCTTTTTCCTAGTTCCTAATGCAGTCAAGTCCGATAACTGAACCGCTAGACCACAGAGGCGATTAAATTATTTTTTCTTAATATTCTGATGTTGATAAATTTTATATGGGACTAGGAACCTCAGGGTGGTCGACCACAGTAATCTTTCGAAAAACAAGTCACTAAAATCAGTTTGTTATTAGCCGAGTAGTAGTAGTAGTAGTCTCCTTTATATAATAGATCAAAAAGAAAGTCAATTCTGTACAAATAGGTAGAAACTATACGATACGAACTATTTTCCCCCGTGTTGGTCCGGACTCCTTTATAGAATAGACCACCTGCCTTCCTGCCAGGCAAATCGTACAAGGCCAACATAGGCTTACTGTCACTAACAAAGTGACATCCTACTAGGTGGTAGAGTTTCGCAGCGACTTGCCCGGATTGGTACCACCGCCTTACCTATTCCTTCCACAATAACGTCTAAAGCTTGCCGTTGACGTGTTGCGGTTCGGAGGGTAAGGTAGCCGGTAAACTTACTTTTTGAATAAACATTGCTTGATTTCGAAATGCAGACACCTAGATATTTTGATAGAACGTTACTAAAAATAGACAGCATAATACATTTTACAAATTTTTTGAATTTTGACAGCCTATTTCCCAGGCAGCATGCACACCGAATCTAATTCATATAAATTCATGACGAAATTTAGCTGGCATGTTTTCTATATTTCGAGGAGGGTTTTAGGTTCCTTCTATCCTGTTTACATTTTGGTCAAAGTTCATGAATTTAGTCTCAAATACTCAAAAAATATGGCCGACAACCTCGGTCGCAAAAAAAGACATACCTGATTAGCAAGAATGATATTTCTGATTTGTTTCAATGAAGCCTGTGTATAATGTTTCCATCTTGTACCAGCTAAATCTATCACATTGATTATACCAGATATTGTGAAATCATCGTCTTCCATGAAGCAAATCTGTTTAAAAAAATTGATTGTGACATTAAATATGAGCTTTGAACTAAACCATACTAAGTTCAAGAAAATAGACGTTAGAAAGTTTATTCTGACGTCAAAGGTCTTCTACAATTTTGCCAACTTTAGTTTTCAATACTATTTAATTTTATAAGTGGGCAAAGGTACAACCATGGCAGCCACGATCAGTCGACCTATTTTGCCCACACAATGTGATAGATGGCAAACACATTTCCAACTGGGCACTTACCCAATCCCAGAATAAAAAATCCCAAACACATTCACTCGTACTTCTCTAACCTATACCATCGTTGGTGTTTGAATGATACTTAGCTCTTTAATTCCCACATTTGATGAAAAATAGAGCATCCTACGTTTAGAAAAAGTTAAGTTATTTTGTCTAGATGACTAAGCTTTTAATTAGTTAAAGTCGATTGTGCTTTGAAGAATCCTTCACTAATCGTAGAAATGTTAGGTCGCTCAGCGTTTTCTACCGCATCTATCATGGGGAATGCTCTGAGGAGTTGTTTGGTTTAATTCCTGCCTCTGATTTCCACCTTCGGACATCGCATCAGAGCTTAAAGTATCATGCCCATCATCTTGGTCTACAACTGTACGATTCTGAAGAAATTTCTTATCCCGCATAACACCTTTGTGGAATCAGTGACCGAGGGTGGTATTCCCAAACGATTGTGACTTCAGAACCTTCAAAAAAAGAGCGTACTCATTCCTTCAAGGTCGGCAATGCATCTGTGATACTCCTGGTTTTGCAGATGTTCGTGGACGGCGGTGATCACTTTCCATCAGGTGACCCACTTACTCGTTTGCCTTCTCTTGTACAAAAAAAATCAACTGACCAATTCAAGATTAAAATGGTTTGATCTCATAACCAAAACTATCTAAGTTTTATTTAAACAACAATACTACAGACATATTATCTTGATTCGAATATTCTTATGTTAACAAAATACACAAATTAAATACCTGATACAATTTATTTACAAACACTTGTACTTTCCACAATATATTTTTTAGTTTTATAGGTTAGCCAACCGGTTTCGCTATACAAGCATCATCAGGTGTTTGTTAATAAATTGTATCAAGAATGGATTTCCACCAAGCACAAACGATAAGAAGTATAGAAACTAAATACCTGATACATAAATCCCACTATGGTCATTGTATCAAAAATAGAGTATTCTTTTGGGTCAAATCGCCCAGGAGCAATTACAGTCAGTTTTGGATCACCCGGATTCTTAACTTTAGTTAAAACAAACACTGTTCTGGAAAATAAAAGAAGAACTAAAGTCTAAGCTTATAAAACTTATCAACATATATTCAAATCTTCACGTCTATTCTATTGTAATAGTTGCAGATACCATTGCGTGCCTTGTGTTCATGAAACTTGTCTAGCTTCCGTCACATTAAGTATCCTTTTAACAAGAACTATTCAATTGCGGAGACTCTTGTCGCCACTTACGGATTAAACCTAAACTAACTTATAAATTATTATATTATTTTCAATTATTTGTCAATTTGTTACATAATTTTGTGTTTTTTTTATTATTTTATTTCTAGCTGTTGCTCGCGGCGTTGTCCACGTGGTCCCATAGGAACATTATTTCGGGATTAAAACTATCCTATGTGTTAATTTGGGTAACTTGAGGTACCAAATTTTATGAAAATCGGTTCAACAGTTATTGCGTGAAGAAGTAACAAACAAATAGACAAACTTTCGCATTTATAATATTAATAGGATTTTGAAATTTTGTTACGTTTTTTGATTTTACAATTTTATTTATCATTTGGCAGTTTTTACAGCAGCTTTGAACATTGCAACTATCGTTAATTATTTTATTGGTTTAATAGAAGCTTCTGTTTCGGATTCACTCCGTCCAATTAAGTGACTATAGTCTATTCCCGTTAAGAAAATGGCATTTTTTTAATTAATTTAAATTAATTTAAGGTCAATGTGTCACACATTTCCCCTAAATTAGAAAGTCGTGTTCATTAATTGAAGTGTGCCTTTAGACAGCACAGACTTGTTTTACGCCAATTTTAAAAATGGATACCTCACCTATCCGCAAAAATAAAAGTGAGTCAATAATTCAAAGTGGAGAAAGAAGAGTGATTTATAATGTTTTAAATACTTTAAGCAGTGTGAAAATCAAAACGTGACTATGGGGAATATAGTAGTGAATACGGCTAGTGCATACGGTGTTTCTGAAAATACCGTTTATAAATTCGTCAAAGAACAGAATGATCTAAAATCGCCTGTTAAAAAGAGCTCGACTATCTATAATTAACAAATTTGATGATTTCGACAAATATACTACAAGGAGAAAGGTGCATTCATTGTATTTAAAAAACGAGTACCCGACATCAGACAAATTTATGTTACTACGTAATGATGATGCAGATATTCCACCGTTCAAACATACTACACTCTATAAAATGCTCCATGAGCTTAGAATTTGAGTTTGCGGAATTATTACTAGAAAGAGACGACATTGTTATAATGCGACGTAAATGTCTAAGAAAAATTAAAGAGCACAGGGAATCCAATAAAAATATATATTTTCTAGATGAAACGTGGGTAAACGCTGGACACATTAAAACAAAAGCATGGGTAGAATCGACGATCAAAAACAAGAAGGATAATTATCGAACTGGTTTATCTAATGGTCCGAGCACTGCTACGGGAAAAGGTAAAAGGCTAATAGTCTTGCACATTGGTAGTGAAAAAAGATTTCTGGAAGGGGGATTGCTATTATTTAAATCCAAATCAACTAAATATTACCACGAAGAAATAGACGGCGAAAATTTTTAAACTGGTTCAAAAATATCACACCAAAACTTGAACCGGGAAGTGTTGTCGTCATAGATAAAGCAAACTATCATTAAATCTGAGAAGATACCGACACCTCAATGGAATAAGCAGAAAATAATATATTGGCTTCAAAGTAAAGGTGGTACAATGGATATGAGTTACTTAAAAAAGGAACTTATGTTAAAAGTTAGCGAAAGTGCCCTGCAATATAATCCTATTTAATCGACGAAATCGCTAAAGCAAATGGCATTAAAATTCTCCGCCTACATCATTGCAAATTCAACCCTATTGAGTTGGTGGGGGCCCAAATAAGAAATTACATTGGTGCCAATAATTCAACATTCAAATTTAAAGATGTAGAACAGCTGTTTTATGACGCAATAGCAAATAGACTAACAAAATTTGACATAATTGCTGTAACCATGTGGTCAATGAAGAGAAAAACAGGTGGGACTTAGACGATGTTATGGAACACGCGGTGCAGAATTCTTTTATTAAACATGTTAATGAAAATTCTGACAAATATTTCTAGATTTTTAATATTTGAAAATATTGTAATAAAAAGTTTGCTTTAATATTAATGGTTTAATTTATACCCCAGTATAAATAGGGTTTTACTTTGCAGTTGGACTGATACGTCACTATTTTCTTGACGCAAAAAGACTACGTTTATTAAGTATATTTAGAGTTGTTTTTTTTAGATACTACGTCGAATAAAATTTGATTTAATTTAATTTGTGGAATATCAAACAAATTTGATCTGAGTAATATTGTAACTCTTTCGAATTACACACTAAAATTTCAAATTGACTTTGACAGGAGTCTTAGAATTATAGTAAAACTATACCTATGCCATTTGATACTATTTAAATTCAAATAAAAATTTGTGTGAGTTTAATTTAAACCGATTTCGATTTCGCTATTACGTCATCTAATGGCCAATATTGATATTGATAACCTATCTACTGATATTATTGGAAAATAGCATCGGTTACCTAGCAACTGATCTAAAATAGTAAGATCTCCTATCTTAGATTGGTAAACCAAAATAGGAAGATCTCTTATCTCAGATAGGTTACTAATATTGGCCATAATAACATAAAAATTTGATTATTTACACCGATTATAAGATCTAACTCAATGGCAATGGAACAGTTTAGGAAGTACATTCTTTTGAATAAAAGAAAAGAATTTTAAAAATCGCTTGATAAAAATAAATGAAAAGACGAGTTGCACTTCGGGAGTGCCGGCAGGAGTAAAAACTTGAATATTAACGTTGTGCTGTGATATTTTGGAATGGTTAGCGAATAATTTTTCACGAATTGCTTTAATTATCAGTATGAAAGTACATACTATCATTTATGCACAAACATTATTTTCATATCAATAATTTGCGTTTGGCTTGACAAAAACTCGCTAAAGTAAGACCACGTGACGGCTAGGAGTGTCGTCATATTATCTGTATAACGAACATTGCTCGTCTACACATAAAGCTTATTTTCAAGATGGGACAAATAGAGCAAAGTCTGTTGATATTATATGTATCTGTTAGCATGTTGTCTTGTGAGAATGTAATGGTAGGTATATTACGGCGTATTATCCATTGCGAATCCTTTACTCTTCAAAAATATCTAAGCAATACAAAAACAGCAACGAGTCTACGTTTTATTTTAGATCTCGAGACGTTATCTTCGCGCATGCGTCTTACGATCTGACGATCTGACGCAAGTTTTTACCCATTCCAAAAAAAGTGCGCAACGTCGCAAAAGAAGTTTTCATTTCAAAACACTCCTTTAAAGTCGTTCAAAAATAAATGTGTTTTATCATTAAAATCATGGAGTGTTAGATTTTAATTGTTGATTGATGCCCGACATAGAAAAACATACATAAATACATACCTACCCAGAAATACATACATACCCTTACAAACGTCAATGTTTATTACACATATCTAATTTATGCGCAGTAATACTGCAAAATACTGTGCTTATCCAATTTTCACATTGCCAAGTCGCAATTTCATGATTTTTTTCGAAAGATTTTTTTTTTATGTTATAGGAAGGCAAACAAGCAGACGGATTTCCTGATGGTAAGAAATTCACGCCGCCTAGAGACACCAAAGGTAGTAATGGTGCGTTGCCAACCTGAGGCCGGGATGTTAGGCCTCGAGCAAAAGTAAGTTTACTGGCTACCTGAACCTCCGAACCAGAACACATCATGACGTTATGGCGGCAGGAATAGGTAAGGCGGTTTAGTTAATGTATCCGACTCGGTCCTACTAAATTGTTATCAACATCCCACTAGTAGCTTTCATTATAAATTATATCGTCAACATGAATGAAATTTAATGCCTTATTAAGATGAAACGCTCGCTGACCGCATTCGTAACAGTGAAATCCGAGAAGGAATGGGATCGAAAGAAAGTGTTGGTGCTAAAATTCTCCTCTGGTTCGGTCGTGCAGAAAGAATGGTAGATGAAAGATTAGCAAAGCAGATATACAATTCGAATGTGGATGGATGTAGGTACCCCGGGGAGAACAAGGTTGACATTCCACGATCAGGTCACTCGGATATATATTATCCGAGGGTGGTGTCAAGAGTCTCCGAAACCGTGAGTATGAAAAGGGTAATGAATGTGAAGGAAGTCAGACAGGTTTGTCAGGATCGTGAGGTGTGTCACTCGATACTCTCTGCCTACCCCGTAATGCACTTGGTGTGAAGATATGTATGTATGTATTAAGATTAAATATAATTCAAAAAATCACTAGTCGGCCCATAATAAAAAGTTATATGCGACTAGGCTCGGTATCAAAATCTGTTCGTTATTAACCGAGTAATCGCGTAACAAAGATACAGTCAAAATCATAACCTCCTCTTTTTGGAGTTGAATTTTATAAAAAAAATTCGTGTCTTATCCTTTTTGAACATTGCTTAAAAATTCCTGACTAGACTTGAATTTTGTAGAAAAAAATAATTCATGTCTTGTCCTTTTTGAAGTTGCTTAAAAGTTCCTGACTACCTACACTTGAATTTTATAAAAAAAAAAATCATATCTTGTCCTGTTTGAAGTTGCTTAAAAGTTTCTGACTAATGATTTGAATCTCTTGACCAACGAGATACACTAGTTATAAATTACATTATTACCTGGCCAGCTTACCCGGTATCAAGCAAGTCCATAACTTTAGAATCATAATATTTAACAGTGTACAAATCTGGTGCCATACTCCTCATCGTGTAGTAGAGCTCCATCTTCGCTTTAACCTGGTCATGTCTATATTTGCACCCACGCAAAAATGCCACGATCCACTGGTCATCTGTAAGTAAGTTTGGATCAACTTAAATAAATTGTTTTATTATGTGCGGATGTAACGACTCCATCACTTGCCAGTAAAATAATCTAGTTGCCATCATCCCGTGTTGGTTCGGGTCTCATATGAAGAATAAAATGTCTTCCTGCTAATCAGCTCGGAAGAGGTAAGCAAAAGTTTAAGGGTCCATGTATGCTAAAATATGTTAGTAATATAATGTTTTTTTCATACAAATCAATCATGGGTCTTGGTAACAAAAATACACAAGATTAACATTAATATGCTTTACAAGACTATTGTTTCCAAAACACGATTCATTTCACTTTACTCGATAGAAAAAAATCAAAAAGTTAACCCTTTTTTGAAAGGGAAACCCATCTGTCTACTTCATAGATAAGTATTATACCTAAAAGATAATTATTTCAGTTTTTGTATATTTTTTTTCAAATTACTTTTATAGTGTCAAAAATAGTGATTTGTCGCTTAAGATATTTACTGTAGAGCGCAATATTTTATAGTAATCATGGAACGGGGGAGAGCGGCGATTGGCTCTTCTTGCTGACAAAGTGTGGGGCCTTAATGGGTTATTCGGATAGGGATCTACCGCCTTACCTATCCGTGCCACCATAATGACGGTGTCGTATTCCGGACCTAAGGGTACAATAGCCGGGCTCAAGAACAGCGACGACGTACCCATAGCAATCAGCGAATCCGAATGGTTGTTTTGCTATTTAAATGACTAAGTGGCACTGCAAAGTATCTCCCTTTCTTTGCCTTAAGTCTTATTGCCACAAAGTCAGTTAACCGACTAACTACCGCTGTACCTGATTAACTACACCAACAAACTTTCAGGATAACTACTAAATGTTTAATTTTTTTTAATTAATTGAAAGTTATATCTACAAAATAACTTTGGTTGGTAATTTTTACAATAAATTGGAAAGAAAAAAAAAACAAAATACTGTAGTCTTACTCGACTATGAGCCCTTACCATGAGTTGGTAAAGATTATGTTCGGAAAGTTATGTGTCGAAATCTATAACACTTTTGGTCTTAAAATGTGTTTCCCTTAGTTACCAATATAGGCGCTGTTCAAAGTTTGTTTACAATTAATAATTTACAGAGATGGTAACGAGTATAGTAAACTTGATAAGCCGTAAACTCATGGTAAGGGCTCTGGTTTTAAATTAAATACCTGAAGCCGAGCCGTTAACAAGCGATAGTGCTACGCGACTTCAGGGTTATAACTACATCTGCCCATTTGAATTTCTTTCTAATTTTCTGATCATAAAAATAGAAGTCGTGTTATGAATAGCAAATTCTCAGTAAAAAATGTATGTGGTGTTTTTGACTATCAAACTTTATAAAATACTATCCTTAACTGCTCAAGAGAACCAAAAACAGAACATTATAGTGTTAAACCATTATAACTGTTGTTTACCATATTAAGTAAATACTCGTACTTGGACTTATTAAACCAAAATGTCATTAAGAAATATCGTCACTGCTGCGCGCAACCACAAATGATGGTATACCAGGTGCATACCAAACTCGAGACGAGTAGATGCGAGCATAAACGCTTTTTTGGATGACTAAGTTTTTGCTAATCTTGCGATTTTAACAACTTCACCGGGATTTGTAACCCACAAAGAGCTCAGCTCAAGACATCATTGTTAAGATGGATTAGACTGTTCCCTACAGCTACAATGCCAGCAGCAATGGTTGTCTCCCGAGAGACCGCAAATCGACTTGGTGCTGTGTTCTAGTTACTGGGTGGATCAATTGGAGGGGTTGCGGCTCATCACTCGGCTTCAGACACCGGGCGTAAAAGAGTTTTTGGTCGCCGAGACCGGAGAAGACGGAGTTGTGAAGTGTTAGGGGTGCTGTTGCTTGCTAAATTAAGATTGAGTAAGAAGCTCGTGTTTGCGATCGTTATTGGATCATTGCTTGCTTGCTGTGTTAAGAATGATAAAGAAGCTCGTGTTTGCGATCGTTATTGGATCAGCGGGATCCGATAGTATATGACAGGGTCTAATGAATTTGAGTATAAACGCGTCGTCACCCTTTTTCATGAAGATAGAGTACTGTATTTTACATAATCGTGCTTTTACTATGTATGCGTAAGGCATGCTCATTTTAGTTTTTAATTATTTCCTAAGCAGATGTAAGGATTGTATAAGTGCCAGGTTTTCGATAAGTTTGCCACCGATCTTATTTGTGTAGTTTCATCATTAGTTAACTAAAGAAACAATCAGAGCTACCACGCTTATTCGAAGGTACTACTTCGACTTATTGTGGGTGTCGTGATCCTTTGCCCACCTCTTTGAGGATGTGAGCGTGAAGATACTTACAGCCAAAATCGCATATTTAGTGGTTTTGCCTATACTTTGACCTTGATACATGATTTAGTAAGTAGTTTTTTCCTTGTGTACCTATATTACTTTTTACTAGCTGTACCGCCGAACTTCGTTACACCCGTTCAGTTTGTATAGGAAAAAATAAAGTATTGCTTTCCCAATTTCCTTGCAATTTTCCTCGTTTTTCTCTGGATAAGAACCTTATTCTGGCAATAACTAACACAACAAAAAAGATTTGCCAAATCTGTTTAGTTCAATTCAAGTTATGAGCTTACGGACATATTTAGCAATTCATTTTTATATCATAAGATTACGAATATACCTAATAGCTTTAAAGTTTTGGTTGATATATTTTTTTATTGAAATTTTAATACTGAATATATTGATATTTGTAATAATCTGTATATTATTAGCCTACTTTGTGTGATTCGTTAATAGTTATCGCTATCGAAAACGCGGAAGTTATCGAATGTCACTGTCACAAGGCCAAAATAGCAGTTTGATATCACAGCACCAAACTAAACAACTGATTTGTATTCACGAAAACCACTTACTTTATTTAGTTTTAATATTCAGAATCAGAATCGTACTTGTGCACATGGTCATTTTTATGCTACCACCGGATCGGAATCGCAGCTATACAGAACTCAGTAAACTTGTCGTTTTTCAAAACTAATCGTAACATTATAAACCAGAAAAAAAATAACAATTTAATTTTGCAAAAGCAAATAGGTACTTATAACAAATTACGTACAATTATCGTTTGCCGGGTCGGCTAGTTATGTTTATTGTTTAGATTTTCTATAGATATAATAAAGAGGAAAGATTTGTTTTTTGTTTGTTTGTTTGAAATGAATAGGCTCCGAAAGTACTGGACTGATTTCAAAAATTCTTTCACCTATATAATGCCTTGTTAGTCGAGTGGCTAGCGTACACGCCTATATACATCGACCAACCGCAAGGCTCGGGTTCGATTCCCGACGGGGGCAGGGCATTTGTGTGATGAACATTTAAATGTCTGAATTTCCGGGTCTGGTTGTTTATATATGTTTATTCTGGTATCTATTCAAGTACTTCAATGTATTAATATCGTTGACTAACACCCATAACACAAGTATATAATTTGCTTACCTTGGGGTTAGATTTAATTTGTGTGACTTGTCCATTGATATTTATTTATTTATGTTATCCCTGAGTGATATAGGATTTGTTTTATCAAAATCGGTGCACTAGAAGACAAGTTACGCAGGCGAAGCTGCGTGAAACTGCTAGTATGTTTTATACCTGTTTAATAACTGTGACTGCAACATACGTTTAGGAGGAGCTGACAAGCAACTGAAGTTAAAATGTAAAACGGGAAATGGTTATCATTTCCCATACTACACTAATGTACTTGAATAACTAACGTGTTGTCGAGTTAAAAAAATGATACACCTCTTGAATTATCTTTTGACATAATTGTCACGATAAAATGTTTAGAAGTTCTAAAGTTATAAACTGAAGAGTAAGACAGCTTGGTTTCCTGTCTTTCCTTAAATCGTTCTTATACTATGAAATTACCTGTTCTCGCATGTATATGTGGTTGTTCGTTTAGCCATTCTTTTATTTGTCGTACATGTTCTTCAATTTTTTGTGGATCTTCATTCAGCTCTACCCTTGCCTTTTCAGCTAAGATCGGAGGTAGTGGGCGGACCGGCATGTTTTCTGAAAGAAATTGGTTTACGTTTCTAAATCAGTTTTATGGTAATATCTCAGCAAAGTAATATTACACATAAGGGTATGCACTTTTATATAGACATACTCATTCTATTTATGTATGTAGTATTTAAGTATTGAGTATCTTTCTCTATGAGTATACTTGTAAGAAAAAGCAATCACAATTTTGAACAGGATCTGTATTCAGAACGTTCCTCAACTCTTTTTTTTTAATTTATCATCTGTATTTAATTAATATTATAGTTAATTTCATATTTATTTCATCATTAATCATATTTAGTTAATATATTTATTTAACATAAATCATATCTTGATCATAATTGGAATTCGTTTAATTGGGCTTTAATTATTTAAAATAAGTCATAAGTCAATAAAATCAGACATTTTACTAAACATGTACATGGAATTCAATTATCACAAAAAAGCAACTGCATTTATCTTTTCTCTCGGTTCCGCCAAAATGGTAAAATTTTTATTTTAATATTAAATTACAATTCTTCATCATTTTATTAGTAAGCCTTGTTTAAAAGTAAACTGGGCATTATAAGCACTTTAATCTAGATTTAAGATTTTAAGCTATTTTCAAATACTATAATCTTTTTATCTTTTGGTAGATAGGGTGAAATTTCATTTCATCTAATGAGATTTTTTATCATTTTATGACAAAACCAATCGATGGTTATTCCAAAATGATATCGCAGCGTCACTTATCACTCACCTCACAATAATCAACGTTTCTTCTGATATAACAATATAACATCTACTAAAAATCTTTGAGATAACCATAACATTGTTTAAAACTAATGTCAACTCGCTAATATTTAACAGAAAAAAGTTTACAGTAGTGATTAATTACTGTTGCACTTATAAATTTTTAAACAATAAAAAAGTCTGGTTGTTCATGATCTCAGTCTATCAACTAACGGCCAATATTAATAATCAATCCTAATCCAAAACATGCTGTCCAAGATTGATATTTTGATCCATTTTTATATTATCGCTTATCAATAACATATCTGTGGACAGGATAAATATGGCAATTAGATATAGAATAGACCGGCGGATACGCAGCTATCTAGATTGCTTGAAATCCATCTTTAGAGATATATTATTAATATTGGCCGTAAGTATTAATTATAATTTCAATAGAATGCAATAAAGAAACTGTCTTTCTATTCCTATCCTATTAATGTTATATTTAATGACAAAGTTTTTGCGGATGAATTTTTAAGCAAAGTTACTAAACAGATTCAGACGAACAGACATGTCAACTAATATGAACACAATGTAATAAAGTATTGATCCTATCAATGTTATAATTAAGGCAAAAAAAATGCGGATGCATGGATAGATCATCACACTTACTTACTATTACTTTTTTTATGATATCGGAAGGCAAACAAGCTGACGGATTTACGCATGGTAAGAAACTCACGCTGCCTTGAAACACCAAAGGTGATAATGGTGCGTTTCCAACCTAAGGGCGGGGTTTTAGGCCTCGAGCAAAAGTAAGTTTACCGGCTACCTTACCCTCCAAACCGGAATACGTCATAACGTTATGGCGGCAGCAATAGGTAAGGCGGTGGTACCAATCCAGGCGAGTCGCTGCGAAACTCTACCACCTAGAAGTTTTTGCAGTTTAAACTGCGCTTATGTATAATTTGGCACGTGGACGAAGTAATTGATAAACTTATTTGTAGCAATTATAACAACAATGTATTAAATATTGTTATAATTAAAAGCAACAACGTATTTAATTAGGTCCAAGTCCTATTATCATAAGTAAGATAGTGATAGACTTAAGATTAATTAGAATGCAGAGTCATGTTTCCACGTATGTATTAATCTAGACACGGATTACATTAGAAATATATACTTTATACAAACGGGCGAAAAGGCGTTTAAACTCGTATCTACGCGTCTCAGGTTCAGTATGCGCTCGATATGCCAACATTCGCGGTTGCACCGCAACGACGAAAGGTTGAAGTAACAGTGTTTTTTTAAATTTTACAACATATAGGTATACCTAGTGCATACCTATTTGTGAACGTTTTAAAAAATATATTACCTGCATGAACTAATTACCCAATCTTCATACTATGAGGTGGGTAAAAGCAAACGTGGACTTATGGCAATATTTATGATGAATCTCTTATACCCGGATGTTTATAAATTATTTGACCACCTCGTTGGTCAAGTGGCTAGCATACACGCCTAACTATACTGACTAAACGCGAGGCTTGGGTACGATTCCCGACGGGGGTAGGCATTTGAGTGATGAACATTTAGATGTCTGCTTTTCTGAGTCTGGGTGTTTATTAAATTTATTCTAGTATCTATTTAAGTATTTCTATGTCTTAGTATCGTTGACTAACATCCATAGCACAAGCATATAATTTCCTTACTTTGGGGTTAGTTTGAATTTGTGTCCTTTGTCCAGGAATATTTTATTTATTTGTAAATTACCTACACTAAAACCTTACTTATATTAATTACCTACATATACGCGTATTTTATATTCTACAAGTATAGTACAACCAATTTATTACAAAATAATAATTTTTATCTACAATAACAATAATCGCCTAAACCTATTACCTATGAATCATTATACAATATTATATGTATATGCTATCTATCTGTCTGTTTCAAGCCGGTGCCAAGCGTAATAGTAATGCCGCCGAGAACTGAAAGTAAGTACATACTATGTTTTTTTGTTCTGTTTGTGCTTGGCACCGACTTTGATTATGATATTTGATCAGTTACAATCCCTAAGAAATTCTAATAATAATAATAATAATATCTTTATTGTACACAAAACGTTATCACAAACATGAACATAAAGATAATACAGTACAATGGGCGAGCTTATAAAAGGGAAAAACAGAAACAAACATAAACGTAGACAAGTGTAGATACACGATTTGTTGACTATGAAATACTTAACCAAATAATAATAAATAAATATATAAACAAATATGTAAATATATACATAAACATATACACGATATACATGAACATAAACCTACGTAGATAATGTACACATATATAAGTATACATAATTAGATACATAACTAGAAATTCAAAGAAAAAACAGACGACGATTAAAAAAATCAAATTTGTGAGAGATAGTGCTTTTTTAGCAGTTTCTTAAAGACAAATAATGTTTCACTGATGTTAATTCTAATTTAAATTTAAAAAAATCTGAACCTCGGAAAACGAAAATTATGGCCACGCATAACTTTTTACGAGGTAGTCCGAGGTAGTCCGATCTCTTTTGGTTGCATCCACATTAATATTATAAATGCGAAAGTAACTATGTCTTTCTGTCTATCTGTCTGTCTGTCTGTTACCTTTTCACGCCTAAACCTCCCAATTGATTTTGCTGAAATTTGGTATGTAGATAGTTTACATTCATGAGAAGGACATAAGTATATTATTTTTTGGAAATTCAACCCCTAAAAGGGTTAAAATGGGTGGCAAAGTTTAAAGTTTAAGTATGAGAAAAATACTTTTATTTCACATTTTTGCATGAAACTTTTAATGAATGCTTTGTAGTACAAATGATGAAACACGTATTTCAGGGTTTTTCGAAATTCACCCCATTGGAGGTTAAAGGGGTGACTAAGTTTGTTTGGGAAATTTAAGTCTATTTAAATATTTTGCGTGACACTGAAATAATGCTCTGCAACACAAATTATGAGATGCGTATCTAAGCGTTTTTTTGTAAATCAACCCCTATGAGGGTTAACGGGGGTAGCACAATTTGCGTAGCAAAAATATTTAACAGTAATTTTTACCATAAGTCCATAACAAAGAACCACGTACATCAGCTTATCAATAACAAAAAACACAGACAGAAATTATGATACACATAGTAGCAAAACTGGTTAAAAATCCTTACTAATATTATAAATGCAAAAGTAACTCTGTCTGTCTGTTACACTTTCACACCTAAACCAGAGAACCGATTTTAATGAAATTTGGTACAAAAATAGAATAGACCTCGAGGAACAACAAAGGCTACTTTTTATTGCAAAAAAATAGGCGAGAATGGGTAAAAAGAGGGGATGAATGTTCATATGGAAATTCGTCATTTTTAAAGCTGTAACAGTGAAACTTTGTATTTAGACACTTTATATTTAGACACTGTATGATAAAATAAAGAACATAGGCTACTTTTTATAGCAAAAATGGGGAAGAATGGGTAAAAAGAGGGGATGACTGTTCATATGTAAATTCGTCATTTTTTAAGCTGTAACAATGAAACTTTGTATTTAGACACTTTATGATAAACGAAAGAACATAGGCTACTTTTTATCACTAAAAAATGAGGGGGAATGGGTAAAAAGAGGTGGTGAATGTTCGTCTGTAAAATCATCATTTTTGAAAATATAAGTGAAACTTTGTATTTAGACACTTTATGAGGAACGAAAGAACATAGGCTATTTTTATAGCGATAATTTAATCAAAAGTATACTTATCAACCTTATTATAAAAGAATATAAACATAAAAACGTCACCGCTAAATGTGTTTAGTATAAACTAATTAATTTTCTTGATTTTACACTTAATAAAATAAACCGAAACTCGCCTTTTATGACTAAGTTGCTATGAAAGCAGTTGGTCTATATTTTTTTGTAAGAGCTCGGAACCAAAATCTGTACTATCTATACTAATATTAAAAATCTGTAGGGTTTGTTTGTTTGCTTATACTTTCAGTGTTAGAAGTTCCATTTATTAAAGAAGGCTATAGGCTATACATCATCACGCTAAAATCAATAGGAGCGGACCACCAATGATAAATGTTTTAAAATCGGGTGATTTTTTCCTATTGAGAGCGTGGGCTGCGTTAACGGTGAAAGTTTCGTAAAAATCATGTATGAAAGAATTGTTCCCCTTTAAAAGTCCTAAAAAGTCCACGACAGCACATTTCTATCCTTAAAGACTAGCTTACTATAACCTTTTTATATGTTAACCAAATTTGATTCAAAATAATGCATTATTTGCGAAGGTTATTTTATAAACACGATGTTAATCCTTATCCAAAAAATACGTCATTCATCACAAGTATGTAATTTAAAACAAAATTGCATTTCACATCACTAGATTTGAGTAAGTATCTTAGGAGATATCGCAGTTTTCAAATAACACTATCAAATAGAATATAATCACTACGTTAACATTATACTCGTAGTTTAAAGACACAGACGCGTGGTATGCGCGTGGTTGACTCCTTACGGAACGGTTGTACTCAGTGCACTACTTTCTAAATTTATTATTTCTAGAACATCATCGTGTAATACTTTTTAGATGATATTTAAATAAAAATAGATCGTAGGCCGTTTTTCATCTTAAAATTTCAACGGGTAGCGTTGGAGAGTTAAATATTAAATAAATAGACTACGCGGGCGAAGTCGCGGATAGCAGCTAGCAGAGTTTATACCGAAATTGAACCTATTTAAATTTGGAACTAAAATTCTAATTCTAGGCAGTAAAATAGACTGTGGATTTTTCGTTTGCCTATTTGTTTTAATGCTTGTTCTTGTAAACACTCCTTTTACCTCGCCAGCTTGACATTGTGAGAGATAGTGATATTTTTATAGTTTTTAAAAGCGTAAAATGTTTCACAGGCACGAATTTTGAAAAACACGAACTGTGAACAACTGAGTAAAAAGCAGAATTATTTATAGCGAAACGTTTTATGAGGAACGTGGTTTATGAGGACGACAAGGACATTCAGAGAAATGTAGGAACTGATAGGAATCATGGAGATAAGTAAGGAATCGGAATAGAAAAGGATCTTACATAAAAGGCAGTGTATGTGAAAATTCTGATGCAAGCGTATAGGAAGTCATCTTAACTTTGACTTGTAACTCGAGACATAATTAAATTTTAGAAATATATTAGATATCGTATTAAAAGTAGGTTCCATAAAAATCATAGACAATTTTTTTTTAAATATTTTTTATTATTCCGATTTAATTTTTCATTATTTCTATATCAATGTCATTGCAATATGCATACGCATATAATGATATTTTTTTATCCAATTGCAGAAATGTATCATAAATCGACATATCTTTTTCTACAAATATATATAAAATGAAACCAGACTAACGGCCAATATTAATAATCAATCCTAATCCAAATCTTGCTGTCCAAGATTAATATTTTGATCCATTTTTATGTTATCGCTTGCCAATAACATATCTGTGTACAGGATAAATATGGCAATTAGGTATGGGATAGGCTGCCGGATACACAGCTATCTAGATTGCTTGAAATCCATTAGATTGAGATACATTATTAACATTGGCCGTAAGTGATACACAAAGGCAGTCTTATCGCCAAATCAGCGATCTCTTCCAGGCAACCTTAAATTAGGTTTACAGGTTACCCTACCATTTCAATTGGAACACGACTGTGCTTGCCACGGTCGTGTTTCAGTCGTTGTTATGACAATAGAATTAAGTATATTGATAATATTTCTTGCATATTATCATCTTATACTTTATTAAAGATATACTATACTAAAGTATTAATAAAGAGGTAATTTACTAAAGTACTTATTATGAATTAACACAAACGATTTATTTTTAGTGGTCTCGTTCTTTATTAATTTACCAGTAGGAGATGCACATAGCAACCGATGCATATACTATATGAACGATATGTATTTTAAAGGTACATATTTTAGTACAGTAGTCAAGGTTTTATAAATATTATATTATAAATAACATTTATAATACAATTTTGTACAAAAACCTAACCGCCAAAAACTGAGAAACAGTTAATGGTAAGCTTTTTATGTTAATATTCGTAAATAAGCTGTTTTAAGTCGGCACCAAATATTTAAAAAATACGAACAATTCCAAACATTAATGTCTTACATACACCTTGAGATAGTTCGATACAAAACAGCAACTATATTTTTTTTAAGTTTTGGAATTTTATTAAAAGTATTTCTTTATATTTTTTGGTGGTTACAGCCTGTTTTTTTTTATGACCCTATGGGTTGTATTTTTTTTTCCAAATGTTCATAAGAAACTGCGAGGTAAAAGAAGTGTTTACAAGAACAAGCATTAAAACAAATAAGCAAACGAAAAATCCACAGTCTATTTACTGCCTAGAATGAGAATTTTAGTTCCAAATTTAAATAGGTTCAATATCGGTATATACTCTATGCAACCAAAAGAGATCGGACTACCTCGTAAAAAGTTTCTTTCTTTCTTTAGGTTTTGGCCTTCACGTTAGTATTTAGCCATTAGTCAAGTAGTAATTTGCATCAAATTTTATATCAATTTCAATTAATTTTAATTAGTCATCAG
>NJDC01013196.1:0-10650 GCA_002245475.1 Calephelis virginiensis | reverse complement strand
AAGTTATGCAAGAAGCACTAAGAATTTAATATAAATTATTTAAAAGTGACATTAAATTTATAAGTTATGCAATAAGCACTATGAATCCGTCTTAAACTAATAAAAAGTGAAATAATATTTACAACTTATGCAGTAAGCGCTAAGAATCAGTCTCAAAATAATTAAAAGTGACATTTAATTCATAAGTTATGCAAGAAACCCAACGAATCTGACTTAAAATAACTCAAAGTGGCATTAAATTTATAAGTTATGCAATAAGCACTAAGAATATGTCCTAAAAACAATAAAAACTAGCATAAAATTCATAAATTATGCAAAAAGCGCAAAGAATCTGAATTAAAATAACTCAAAGTTTCATTTAATTCATAAGTTATACAATTCGCACTAAGAATCTGTCATACATAATTAAAAGTGGCATTAAATTTATAAGTTTTGAAAGAAGCAGTAAGAATCAGTCTCAAAATAAGTAAAAGTGACATTAAATTCATAAGTTATGCAAGAAGCACTAAAAATTAGTCTCAAAATAATTAAAAGTGACATTTTATTCATAAATTATACAAGAAGCACTAAGAATTTGACTTAAAATAACTCAAAGGGGTATTAAATTTATAACTTTTACATTTAACACTAAGAATCTATCTTAAAATAATTAAAAGTTGCATTAAATTTATAAGTTTTAAAAAAGCACTAAAAGTTCAATTTTAATAAATTAAAGTGACATCAAATCGATAAATCGTACAAGAAGCATTAAGAATTTATCTTCAAATATTTCAAAATGACATTAAATTTGTAGGTTTTGCAAAAATCACTAAGAATTTAATATAAATTATTAAAAAGTGACATTAAAATTATAAGTAATGCAATCAGCACTATAAATCTGTCTTAAACTAATAAAAAGTGAAATAAAAGTTATAACCTATGCAGTAAGCCCTAAGAATCAGTTTTAAAATTATTAAAAGTGACATTGAATTCATAAGTGATGCAAGAAACACAAAGAATCTGACTTAAAATAACTCAAAGTGGCATTAAATTTATAACTTATACATTTAGCACTAAGAATCAGTCTTAAAATAATTAAAAGTGACATTAAATTTAAAAGTTATGCAAGAAGCACTAAGAATTTAATATAAATTATTTAAAAGTGACATTAAATTTATAAGTTATGCAATAAGCACTATGAATCCGTCTTAAACTAATAAAAAGTAAAATAATATTTACAACTTATGCAGTAAGCGCTAAGAATCAGTCTCAAAATAATTAAAAGTGACATTTAATTCATAAGTTATGCAAGAAACCCAAAGAATCTGACTTAAAATAACTCAAAGTGGCATTAAATTTATAAGTTATGCAATAAGCACTAAGAATATGTCCTAAAACAATAAAAACTAGCATAAAATTCATAAATTATGCAAAAAGCGCAAAGAATCTGACTTAAAATAACTCAAAGTTTCATTTAATTCATAAGTTATACAATCAACACTAAAAATATGTCTTAAAATAATTAAAAGTGGCATTTAATTTATAAGTTGTGCAATAAGCACTAAGAATCTGTCTTAAAATAACTCAAAGTGGCATTAAATTTACAACTTACACATTTATCACTAAGAATCAGTCTTAAAATAATTAAAAGTGACATTAAATTCATAAGTTATGCAAGAAGCAAAAAGAATCTGACTTAAAATAACTTAAAGTGGCATTTAATTTATAAGTTTTGTAAGAAGCACTAAGAATTTATAACTTATGCAGTAAGCACTAAGAATCAGTCTCAAAATAATTAAAAGTGACATTAAATTTATAAGTTATGCAAGAAGCAAAAATAATCTGACTCCAAATAACTGAAAGTTACATTTCATTCATAAGTTATACAATAAGCACTAAGAATCTGTCTTAAAATAATATAAAGTGACATTAAATTTATAACTTATGCAGTAAGCACTAAGAATCAGTCTCAAAATAATTAAAAGTGACATTAAATTCATAAGAAACCCAAAGAATCTGACTTAAAATAACTCAAAGTTTCATTAAATTCATAAGTTATACAATTCGCACTAAGAATCTGTCATAAATAATTAATAGTGGCATTAAATTTATAAGTTTTGAAAGAAGCATTAAGAATCAGTCTCAAAATAAGTAAAAGTGACATTAAATTCATAAATTATACAAGAAGCACTAAGAATTAGTCTCAAAATAATTAAAAGTGACATTTAATTCACAAATTATACAAGAAACACTAAGAATTTGACTTAAAATAACTCAAAGGGGTATGAAATTTAAAAGTATTGCGAGAATCACTAAGAATTTTATTTAAATTATTGAAAAGTGACAACAATTGATACGTTTTGCTAGAAGCACATAGGATTTGTCCTAAAATAATTAAAAGTGGCATTAAAGTCATAATTTATGCGAGAAGCGCAAAGCATCTGACATAAAATAATTCAAAGTTTCATTTAATTCATAAGTTATACCATGAGCACTAAGAATCTGTCTTAAAACAATTAAACGTGGTATTAAATTCATAATTTATGCAAGAAGCGCAAAGGATCTGACTAAATATAACTCAAAGTTTCATTTAATTTATAAATTATACAATAAGCACTAAGAATCTGTCTTAAAATAATAAAAAGTGGCATTAAATTTATAAGTGTTGTAAAAAGCACTGAGAGTTTAATTAAAAATAAATTAAAGAGACATCAAATTGATAAATCTTGCAAGAAGCACTAAGAATCTATCTTCAAATAATTCAAAGTGACATTAAATTTGTGAGTTTTGCAATAATCACTAAGAGATAAATAGAAATTATTTAAAAGTGACATTAAATTTATAAGTATTGCAATAAGCACTTTGAATCTGTCTTAAACTAATTAAAAGTGAAATAATATTTACAAGTTATGCAGTAAGCGCTAAAAATCAGTCTCAAAATAATTAAAAGTGACATAGAATTTATAAGTTATGCAAGAAACACAAAGAATCTAACTTAAAATAACTCAAAGTGGCATTAAATTTATACGTTTTGCATGAAGCACTAAGAATATGTCTTAAACAAAAAAAAAAGGCATAAAATTCATAATTTATGCAAAAAGCGCAAAGAATCTGACTTGAAATAACTTAAAGTTTCATTTAATTCATAAGTTATACAATTAGCACTAAGAATCTTTCTTAAAATAATTAAAAGTGGCATTAAATTTATAAGTTTTGAAAGAAGCACTAAGAATCAGTCTTAAAATAATTAAAAGTGATATTAAATTCATAAGTTATGCAAGAAGCACTAAGAATCAGTCTCAAAATAATTAAAAGTGACATAAAATTCATAAATTATGCAAAGACACAAAGAATCTGTCTTAAAATAATTAAAAAAGGCATTAAATTTATAAGTTTTGAAAGAAGCACTAAGCATCAGTCTTAAAATAATTAAAAGTGACATTAAATTCATAAGTTATGCAATAAGCACTTTGAATCTGTCTTAAACTAATAAAAAGTGAAATAATATTTACAACTTATGCAGTAAGCGCTAATAATCAGTCTCAAAATAATTATAAGTGACATTGAATTAATAAGTTATGCAAGAAACACAAAGAATCTAACTTAAAATAACTCAAAGTGGCATTAAATTTATACGTTTTGCATGAAGCACTAAGAATATGTCTTAAAACAATAAAAAGAGGCATAAAATTCATAATTGATGCAAAAAGCGCAAAGAATCTGACTTATAATAACTCAAAGTTTCATTTAATTCATAAGTTATACAATTAGCACTAAGAATCTCTCTTAAAATAATGAAAAGTGGCATTAAATTTATAAGTTTTGTAAAAAGCACTACGAGTTAAATTAAAAATAAATTAAAGTGACATCAACTTGATAAATCTTGCAAGAAGCACTAAGAATTCGTCTTTAAATAATTCAAAGTGACATTAAATTTGTGAACTTTGCAAGAATCGCTAAGAATTTAATTTAATTATTTAAAAGTGACACTAAATTTATAAGTTATCATATAAGCACTAAGAATCAGTCTCAAAATAATTAAAAGTGACATTAAATTCATAAATTATGCAAGAAGCACTAAGAATTTGACTTAAAATAACTCAAAGGGGCAATAAATTTAAGAGTTTTGCAAAAATCACTAAGAATTTTATTTAAATTATTGAAAAGTGACAACAAATTGATACGTTTTGCTAGAAGCACATAGAATTTGTCCTCAAATAATTACAAGTGGCATAAAGTCATAATTTATGCGAGAAGCTCAAAGAATCTGACAAAAAATAACTCAAAATTTCATTTAATTTATAAATTATACAATAAGCATAAAGAATCTATCTTGAAATAATTCAAAGTGACATTAAATTTGTGAGTTTTGCAAGAATCACTAAGAGTTTAATAGAAATTATTTAAAAGTGACATTAAATTTATAAGTATTGCAATAAGCACTATGAATCTGTCATAAACTAATAAAAAGTGAAACTAAAATTTATAACTTATGCAGTAAGCGCTAAGAATCAGTTTTAAAATTATTAAAAGTGACATTGAATTTATAATTTATGCAAGGAACACAAAGAATCTGACATTAAATAACTCAAAGTGGCATAAAATTTATAACTTATACATTTAGCACTAAGGATCAGTCTAAAAAGAACGCAAAGTGGCATTAAATTTATAAGTTTTGTAAAAAGCACTACGAGTTTATTTAAAAATAAATTAAAGTGACATCAAATTGATAAATCTTGCAAGAAGTACTAAGAATCTGTCTTTAAATAATTAAAAGGGACAGTAAATTCATAAGTTATGCAAGAAGCACTAAGAATTTTACTTAAAATAACTCAAAGTGGCATTAAATTTAAAAGTTTTGCAAGAATTTTTAAGAATTTTATATAAATTATTGAAAAGTGACAACAAATTGATACGTTTTGCTAGAAGCACATAAGATTTATCCTTAAATAATAAAAAGTGGCATTAAAGTCATAATTTATGCAAGAAACGCAAAGAATCTGACTTAAAATAACTCAAAGTTTCATTTAATTCATAAGCTATACAATTAGAACTAAGAATCTGTCTCAAAATAATTGAAAGTCACATAAAATTTATAACTTATGCAGTAAGCACTAAGAATCTGTCTTAAAATAATTTAAAGTGATATTAAATTCATAAGTTATGCAAGAAGCACTAAGAATCAGTCTCAAAATAATTAAAAGGGACATTAAATTCATAAATTATGCAAGAAGCAGTAAGAATTAGTCTCAAAATAATTAAAAGTGACATTGAATTCACAAATTATACAAGAAACACTAAGAATTTGACTTAAAATAACTCAAAGTGGCATTAAATTTAAAAGTTTTGCAAGAATCACTAAGAATTTTATTTAAATTATTGAAAAGTGACATCAAATTGATAAGTTTTGCAAGAAGCACTAAGGATTTGACCTAAAATAATTAAAAGTGGCATTAAATTCATAATTTTTGCTAGAAGCGCCAAGAATCTGAAATAAAATAATTCAAAAGTTTCATTTAATTCATAAGTTATACAATAAGCATTAAGAATCTATCTTAAAATAATTAAAAGTGGCATTAAATTTATTAGATTTAAAAAAACACTAAGAGTTTAATTAAAAATAAATTAAAGTGACATGAAATTGATAAATCTTGCAAGAAGCACTAAGAATCTATCTTTAAATAATTCAAAGTGACATTAAATTTATAAGTAATGCAATAAGCACAATGAATCTGTCTTAAACTAATAAAAAAAGGCATTAAATTTAAAAGTTTTGCAAGAATCACTACGAATTTAATTAAAATTATTGAAAAGTGACATCAAATTGATAAGTTTTGCTAGAAGCACTAAGGATTTTTCCTAAAATAATTAAAAAAGGCATTTTATTCATAATTTATGCAAAAAGCGCAAAGAGTCTGACTTAAAATAACTCAAAGTTTCATTTAATTCATAAGTTATACAATTAGCACTAAGTATCTGTCTTAAAATAATTAAAAGTGGCATTAAATTTATAACTTTTACATTAAGCACTAAGAATCTGTCTTAAAATTATTAAAAGTGGCATAAAATTCATAATTAATGCAAGAAGCGCAAAGAATCTGGCTTAAAATAACTCAAAGTTTCATTTATTTTATAAGTTATACAATAAGTACTAAGAATCTGTCTTAAAATAATTAAAAGTGGCATTAAATTTATAAGTTTCGTAAAAAGCACTAAGAGTTTAATTAAAAATAAATTAAAGTGACATCAAATTGATAAATCTTGCAAGAAGCACTAAGAATCTATCTTAAAATAATTCAAAGTGACATTAAATTTGTGAGTTTTGCAAGAATCACTAAGAATTTAATATAAATGATCTAAAAGTGACATTAAATTTATAAGTTATGTAATAAGCACTATGAATCTGTCTTAAACTAATAAAAAGTGAAATAATATTTATAACTTATGCAGTAAGCGCTAAGAATCAGTCTCAAAATAATTAAAAGTGACATTGAATTCATAAGTTATGCAAGAAACACAAAGAATTTGACTTAAAATAACTCAAAGTGGCATTAAATTTATAAGTTTTGTATGAAACACTAAGAATATCTCTTAATACAATAAAAAGAGGCATTATTATATTTATTCACAATTTATCCAAAAAGCGCAAAGAATCTGACTTAAAATAACTCAAAGTTTCATTTAATTTATATGTTTTACAATTAGCACTAAGAATCAGTCTTAAAATAATTAAAAGTGGCATTAAATTTATAAGTTTTGAAAGAAGCACTAAGAATCTGTCTTAACATAATTGAAAGTGGCATTAAATTCTTAAGTTATGCAAGAATTTCTAAGAATCTGTCTTAAACTTATTAAAAGTTAAATTAAATTTATAACTTATGCAGTAAGCACCAAGAATCAGTCTCAAAATAATTAAAAGTGACATTAAATTTATAACTTATGCAGTAAGCACTAAGAATCAGTCTCAAAATAATTAAAAGTGACATTAAATTCATAAGTTATGCAAGAAGCACCAAGAATCTGACTTAAAATAACACAAAGTGGCATTAAATTTATAAGTTTTGTAAGAATCACTTAGAATCTGTCTTAAAATTATTAAAAGTGGCATTAAATTCATAATTTATGCAAGAAGCGCAAAGAGTGTGACTTAAAATAACTCAAAGTTTCATTTAATTCATATGTTATACAATTAGCACTAAGAATCAGTCTTAAAATAATTAAAAGTGACATTAAATTCTTAAGCTATGCAAGAATCTCTAAGAATCTGTCTTTAACTTATTAAAAGTGAAATTAAATTTATAATTTATGCAGTAAGCACTAAGAATCAGTCTCAAAATAATTAGAAGTGACATTAAATTCATAACTTCTGCAGTAAGCACTAAGAATCAGTCTCAAAATAATTAAAAGTGACATTAACTTTATAAATTTTGTAAGAAACACTAAGAATCTGTGTAAAAATAGATAAAAGTGGCATTAAATTTATAAGTTTTGTAATAAGCACTAAGAGTTTAATTAAAAACAAATTAAAGTGATATCAAATTGATAAATCTTGCAAGAAGCATAAAGAATCTGTCTTTAAATAATTTAAAGTGACATTAAATTTATGAGTTTTGCAAGTATCACTAAGAATTTAATTTAAATTATTTAAAAGTGACATCAAATTGATGAGTTTTGTAAGAAGCACTAAGGATTTGTCCTAAAATAATTAAAAGTGACATAAAATTTATAAGTTATGCAATAAGCACTAAGAATCTGACTTAATATAAATCAAAGTGGCATTAAATTTATAAGTTTGGCAAGAATCACTAAGAATTTAATTTAAATTATTGAAAACTGACATCAAATTGATAAGTTTTGCAAGAAGCACTTAGGATTTGTCCTAAAATAATTAAAAGTGGCATTAAATTCATAATTTATGCAAGAAGCGCAATGAATCTGACTTAAAATATCTCAAAGTTTCATTTAATTTATAAGTTATACAATTAGCACTAAGAATCTGTCTTAAAACAATCAAAAGTGGCAATAAATTTATTAGTTTTGCAAGAATCACTAAGAATTTAATTTAAATTATTGAACAGTGACATCAAATTTATAAGTTTTGCAAGAATCACTAAGAATTTAATTTAAATTATTGAAAAGTGTCATTAAATTCATAACTTATGCAGTAAGCACTAAGAATCTGTCGTAAACTAATTAAAAGCGAAATTAAATTAATAACTTATGGAGTAAGCACTAAGAATCAGTCTCAAAATAATTAAAGGAGACATTAAATTCATAAGTTATGCAAGAAGCACTAAGAATCTGACTTAAAATAACTCAAAGTGGCATTAAATTTATAAGTTTAGTAAGAAGCACTACGAATCTGTCTTAAAATAATTAAAAGTTGCATTAAATTTATAAGTTTTGTAAGAAGCACTAAGAGTTTAATTTAAGAATCTGTCTTAAACTAATTAAAAGTGAAATTAAATTTATAACTTATGCAGTAAGCACTAAGAATCAGTCTTAAAATAATTAAAAGTGACATTTAATTCATAAGTTATGCAAGAATCACAAAGAATCTGACTTAAAATAACTCAAAGTGGCATTAAATTTATAAGTTTGGTAAGAAGCACTAAGAGTTTAATTAGAAATAAATTAAAGTGACATCAAATTGATAAATCTTGCAAGAAGCACTAAGAATCTGTCTTAAAATAATTCAAAGTGACATTAAATTTATAAGTTTTGCAAGAATCACTAAGAATTAAATTTAAATTATTTAAAAGTGACATCAAATTGATAAGTTTTGTAAGAAGCACTAAGGATCTGTCTTAAAATAATTAAAAGTGACATTAAATTTATAAGTTATGCCATGAGCACTAAGAATCTGTCTTAAACTAATTAAAAGTGAAATTTAATTTATAACTTATGCACTAAGCACTAAGAATCAGTCTTAAAATAATTAAAAGTGACATTAAATTCATAAGTTATGCAAGAAGCACAAAGAATCTGACTTAAAATAACTCAAAGTTTCACTAAATTCATAAGTTATACAATTAATAATAATCGCCGTCTTACGTAATTTCAGGTCATGTGTCCTGACGCTAGTTTAGAAGATTTTACCCATTCCAAAAAAGTGTTTTTGTTACACATTTTGTTTTTGTTACCTGGACCCGGGAGGCGAACTCGAGAGTCTCAGGACCTCGAGGAGCTATGATCAACACTGGACCATTAGACTACAGCGGCTATTCGATTTAAATCAAATGTATGGTGTATGCTATTTCCTATTAATGCGAATAAATGCGAAAGTTTGTCTGTTTGTTTGTTTGTTACTCCATCACGCAAAAACTGCTGAATCAATTTTCATGAAATTTGGTACACACAGAGGGTAACTTGTATTAACACATAAGGTAGTTTTTATCCCGAAATAATATTCCTGTAGGACCTTGCAAGCAACGCCCCACTCAACAGCTAGTACTTAATACAAAGATTTCTAGAAGAAGATGAGCTAGCTGTCTGCAGTAATGAACCCTATTTAAGCTAGTAAATTGTCAAGAATCTTAACAGATAGATACTTTGTGTTAGGTATGGCGGTGGACCTGGCCGAGTTGCAGCAATACACTCTACCCCTAGTGGTATCTGTTTTTAGTAGCCCATTTAAACGATACTCACCTCTTACGAGCTCTTTGGCAGGAAGGCAGATGGTCAATTCTACAGGTAACCTGAACTAACACGGGATAAAAGACTGTATCGCTTCTGAGTGAATCCTTACCTACTTCAACTCATAAGTACTTGGCCTGTTTGCGGGATGCGATCATACACATAATCTGAAATCCTTTGATTTGGTTTATCTATTAACAGCCAATATTAGTAACCTATCTAAGATAAGAGATTATACTATTTTAGATAGCCGCTGTTATTATTCAAAAAATATCTTGGCAACAAAACTCTTTATCAATTTGTAGGATATTAATAGTATCCGTAAATGATTGAATAATCAAATACCTAGATAGTTAATTTATTCATAAAAAAACTGCAATTCGTATTGTAAAATTATTTATTTCAATAAAAATATGAAAGTCCGTTGTACATTTTTGTCAAAACTTAGAAACGTAGAAAACGATTTAAAATATAACTATTTTATTTTATTTTAGAACATTTTCTGACCGTTTCGTATTTGTAACATTTATTGTTGGTAAACCAATCAGCACAGTGCGATGTGTCTGACAACCAATCAATGCACCGTAATATGTCAGTCAACTAATAAAACTTAATTATACATTAATTTACATTACGTATGTACATTGGTTGGTTGGCTAATCGAAATGCAATATGCCAGACAAGCTATTGTCTTACTTACTTACTTAAACTACAAAAAAATGAGGTCCGCAACATTCAAAATTTTGTTATGGTATACCATTACAAAAAAAATTCTTACTCAACAAATCTATGGATCGGCCACAAACGATCACAGTTTTTATGGAATCTAAGTGAATTTGTTTAGGCGCCATTTTGTTTCGTAATTTCGAAAGAGATCATGGGTATATAGATCTAGGAATATAGATCGATATAGCTCAATATTTTTAAACTGACAATTATTAAATAGTCTCTCTAACCCGCATCTATTACATCAATCATAAACGGCCAATGTTAATAATATTTCTCTAAAGATGGATTTCAAGCAATCTAGATAGC
>NJDC01013195.1:87978-99826 GCA_002245475.1 Calephelis virginiensis | reverse complement strand
GAAATTTTCGACCAAAGATGAGGTGATAGTCGCAGTAAACGACTATTTCGCCGACTTTCCGGAAACTTTTTTTTTTCGAGGGGATAAACAAGTTGCAGGTCAGGTGGAAGAAGTGTGTTGAGCTAGATGGAGACTATGTCGAAAAATAAAAATAAATTTAGACCCACTTTTCTTTCATTTTCTTGGTCGAGCTTAGAACTTTTGGATCCACCCTCGTATATAGAAATACTTAGATACCAGATTAAATTTAATAAACACTCAGACCCGGAAATGCTCATCACCATCGGACACCTAAATGTTCATCATACAAATGCCCCCATCGGGAATTGAATCCGAGCCTCGCGCTTGGTCAGCGTAGTTAGGCGTGTACTCTAGCCACTCGACTAACGACCGTAGATGTTATAGGTGTCTTGTTGTCTTGTAGCTGGGGTATTAGGCCTGTTGTGCTAGTTTACCTGCTATTCTCCAGACAAAAATGCCAAATGCTATCATTATGGCGTCAGAAATAGGTTATGTGGTAGTTGTTAGTAATGAACAAATATAGCTATGCTTGTTTTGAGTATCAGAAGTCATGTATAAGCTGCCAAATAGGGTGGACAATGATCTTTTGTAGACAGGGTAACTAGGCCAATACAGGAAATGTTAAGTTTTTAATTAATAGTTTATATTTCTAGATTTCAAAAACATTTGGATAAAGTTCAAGATATACTTCAGAATGCTCTCCAAACGCTTCCAGATCAAAATGAAGTAGAGTCAAATTTCAAAGTACCACCCGAAATTTTGGAACACATGGATTGCAGTCCCAACGATAGTAGCAATCCAGACCCATGTTATGAACTAGACAGAATTATGTGCAATATTGTAGACAACATGAGATAGACTAATCTTCCACATTAAAAAATTAAAACTTTATAACTGATCATGTCTTCATTTGAAACAAATATCTGACTGTGACTTATTGCAAACTAATAGGTTGTAAGCATAAGATTAACCTAAGTCAAGATTTATGTTAAGGCCTTAATTGGATTAGAAGTATTTTAATGTTTTTGGATAATAGTTAATAATGTTAAGGGTTGTTCTTTAATAACTGAGTATAAAAATAAATGGTATCTTATGATGAATTCATCAATTTTTTTTACTTCTATAACTAAAACCTATAAATGTTGGCTAAAAAATGTATATCTACAAGTTATTACTTCAATACTACCCTTACATCAAATTCTACATTGAAATGCAGTCTATTTCTTCAAGTAGTAGAGGTGATGTTTTATTACATTTTGGAAGGTAAGTCTGCAATTAATTGTCCAAAACTCGGTTTGGCCGACAATTCAACGCCATCTAAATTCCGACTGTCTGCAATTTTCAAATATATATGTGTGTGATGTTCGAGGGTCTGTGTTGAATTCCACAAAGTTAGCGTGTCCCAGTCTGACACAGCTTGTAACGTGGAGTTAAGTGCTTCCACCATTCTCGATGTCTAATCTGTAGGGTTACTGTTGAAGCTCGATTCATAAAATATTGGAAATTGAAATCGAGTACAATGATGAGTACAATCCGAGATACAATAAGTGTATTTTGGAATCGAGTACAATCCGAGATACAATGAAAAGTATTTATTTAAGTATCTTCATACATACAATTGATTATTTTATCGTATTCGTTGAATACCTACATTTAAATGTTAATAATCAGATAGTATAGTGTTCAAAAGTACCTAAAGTGACATACACGATTTCTGTTTTCAATTCGCATGATGTTGAGATTCAAGAGTAACCCTACTGTCTTTTGCACTAAACACATTTCCAAACTGTGCTGTCATAAACTCGCTAAAATTTCATTAATGTATAGCAAAAAGTTGCAGACACCTTCGAGATAGCTATTGCTTCTTATTAACCCTCGAGGGGCTCTCCAAATAAATAGGTAGCATGAAGATCCCCAGTAGATCAGTTACGACGAAAATCGTACTGACCATCGCTAAGTAGATCATTATCTTCTAAATTCAATATGATTTTCGTATAAATTTTAATGCCCTATTATAGTCATATGAGGTTGATTGTGAAAAAAGTAGCCTACAAGCACATAAATTACCATTAGAATCGATTCGACGGTTTGGCCGTGAAAGCGTAATAGACATACATGGGCTTTCGCTTTAATATGTATTAATTTATTAATCATGTTTTGCGCATGACTACAAAATAACTTTGTAACAGGACATAGAAACCATGACACTTTCCACGAGATACTCTCTGCCTATTAAGCAAAAAGACTTGGCGTGAAGATAATATATACAGGGTTACTTTCAAAGGACTGGCCAAATTTTAATACAAGGGAGTTAAGGCTGAAAATGATAATGCATTTTAAATATTATTGCCAAAATTGTAATATTTACTTATAAAAACCTTCGTTTAAAATAGTGCGCGTAAATACTTCGCATGTTGTCACGCTATGTCGTACCTAGTGCGAGTCATGATGTCACCAGCCTGCGCATGCGATTACGCACGGAGGGAATTAGTTGAATGCGTTGTTTAATAGTTGAATACGTTAATTTGTTTACGTTGTAACCACACATTTTGTATTTGGCGTAGGATAAAAAAATTAATTTGTTTTTTTTTTACTTTTGATTACTTCTAAAAAATGAAAATGTTATCGATTGCCAATCTTCTCTCAAAATTTGACTGGTCTTTTAAATGTAACCCTGTATGTATAATAATACAACATGATAAAATAAAAAGTTTTATTAGTCTTACTGAAATAAATTTTTCACATGCATTCTTCTTTGCGAAAACCAAAGAAGTAAAATAATCTGTAAAAAAAGAGCGACAATATTTTCCACTATGATGAGTCCTCTTCTAATGAACGAAAAAGTTGAATGACGTAAATTGTAATACTTACCGTTTGGCTTCTAAAATTGTCCCATCAGATTCAACCGAATTATAAATAAAAAAACATAAGAGTAACTTACCAAAAATAACTGCAGAAGAATGTTGATATAAATATTCAAGATACTTACGAAAAGATGCAGTACTACAGTTGACAAATGATAGACTTTTAGTAACTTGTAACTTGTGATCTGTTGTACTTACATCATATATACCCCAACATGAGACTGCGCTAAGAATAAATAAAATCCTTTATCACTTACATACCATTACATGTATTTTAAAAATGTTGTAGTTGCTGAATACTCGGTGCTGGACCATTTAAAAAGAACACCCTATAACAACCCAATTGTTTGCTGCACTGTTAAAAAAAAATACCTAAGTATAAAATATGCCAAAATTTGCAAATTACGAATTGTTTATCTTCTGCTGTAAAATAATGCAAACCTACATTCTCGGTAGATGTCATTGTTTTCAGCTAATAAAATTTAAGTTATATCCTTCAAATAAAGTCGATTTTTGCTGCACACTCGAGTCAACAACCTGTAAATATAAAACTATCCCTAAACTTAAATATCACTTCGACTGATAAATCGGAAGAAGGAAAAAGATTTACTTTGTGAAAAATCAAATCCTTTGTTTTCCAAAATAAATAGAATGAAAGTGGTCTTTAGTATCATTTCGACTGTTAAATCGGAAGAAGGAAAAAGATTTACTTTGCGAAAAATCAAATCCTTTGTTTTCGAAAATAAATAGAATGAGAGTAGTCTTTAGTCTGACTTTTAAAGACTTGAGGGCTTGTTGAATGTCAGTTATTTGTCTGCTAATGTCAAAGTTTTAGTATAATATTCAAAAGGTCCAGTAGAAAATGGAAGTTGTCATGTCAGGTCTACATGTTAGTAATTACTTCGCCGTCTGTATGGAGCACCACTATTGCGGAAGTCTCGTCTACCATATCCCCCTCTGCCTCTTCCAGAGTTATTCCCCGTAAATCTGCCAGAATTATTTAATCTGGAGCTGTATTTGCCTGAAGGAGGTGTATACATCTTCAAATTTCTATCACCACTACGGGATCTCTTTTCAGGAGATGGCTTTTGATCACCATTGTCAAAAGTAATAGGTCTGTGTCTTTTAGATCCGGACGATTCTTTTTCTTTTTCACTGGAGTCAGATGGTTGATGTACCTGTAACAATACATTTTTGTATTAATTTATTTGTTAGTAATAATTCAATATTGATGAAGTGATTGCAAGAAAATACTTTTCAAGAATCATTTTTACTGCTATGGTATTTGTATAATGAGTTCATGACATTAATAGAAGAAAGATGATAATTAGTTTAAGGTAATACCAAAATTAATATGTAGGTAGACGGATTGACATTAAAAGCCTATTCCTTTACTTTTACAGGAGCATGTTGTGAAAGCACTGTTTATACTATGTTAATTTACAGAAAACTACCAGATATAATATTTGTGGATTTAAAACGCCTTATTCATTTTACTTTAACTTTCGTTTATTTTGACTTTCGTTTTTGTAAAATAAAAACCACCCAAGTCAACCTTCACCATTTTCAGTGCTTTTGGATCAATACTGGATATAAACCTTTTTGTGCAAGTAACCACCCAAATCAGAACATAACATACTTAACATAATACATAACTTGAGCACTGTAAAAATGTTAAATACTGACTTCACTTACTTCATTACCATATCACCATTTGATACTTCTTTTTTTCGAAAGGTAGCTAATGATTATAATAATAATAAATAATAAATGTTTCTGGAAATGTTACACAAATTCCGTCTTATTAATAAATGTAATGTAGGGTAGGTGTAAGATTAAGTTGATATTAAAGTCTGTATTACATTGTAATAATAAAGACTATAATACCAGGTTAAATCTTAAGAGTACTTTACTCCGTGTTTATTAAATAGGCAGATTGAGTCTAACCCCAAAGTAGGCAAATTTTATGCTTGTGTTATGGGTGTTCCTCAACTACATTAATACATAGAAATACTTGAATACATACCAGAATACATTTAATAAACACCCAGACCCGGAAATGCAGACATCTAAATGTTCATCACACCAATGCTTGCCCCGTCAGTAATCGAAACTGAGCCTTACGGTTGGTCAGTGTAGTCAGGCGTCTACACTAGCCACTCGACCAACGAGGCGGCCCTATGCATGAGCTACCTTTCCATAAATGTATCATTGTAATGGGTTCAATATTGGCCGAATAATCATGGAACATCCTCTTTCAAGATGGTCGGTTAAAAATAAATTAAGGTAACAAGAATAGGTGCCAAATATTTGGGTGACTTATTCTAATGTCAGTAATATTTACTTTGCCGTCTTACTAAGAAAGTACTCCAAGGTTCAACCTATTATAATGTGATACAAACAATAATGGTCGTAATTTTATTGTTCACTCCCTAAACTACTTATAAGTTATTGTTTTTTTTTTTAAACGAGAGTAATAGAAAGAGACAAATCACTTTTAGTGCTGTCAGATTGGACCGTACACGATATTTCTACAGACATTTAATGGCACTCGCAAAACGTTGATTAAAATCATCACAATTTGACATGTCCAGACATCTGACAAGTTCAAAATTTTCCATCTCTTTTGTTTTTGGTTTCATTTGAAAGAGATAGCATGCATCTATAATAAGATTAGTTTGTGAATAGCAGAATCAGTACCATAATCAACTTAATTTTACTTATACACTCGTCCATGTTTATTAATACGATGGAAAGAGTTCAAACAAAGAGTATTGAAGAGGTAGTTTTAAAGGTAGATAAAGCATGTTGAGGGATTTAAAATCAGATATTAAGGATCTGTATGTAACATGCATATTGAATTTATTTGTATCTATCTAAGTATGACTAATAAATTGGCGTAGTTTTGGTGGTATAAAAAATCTGAAAACCTGTGTTGTAAGTCTGATAAGAAAGTATTGTAACACCTGTAGTTTTTATTCTCTTTTTGGGTTATATTCTATATCTCAAATTTTACAGGAGACTAATATCAAGTTTCATTTTGACTTCGTGAAATGAGTCTCAGTATAAAGAGAACTGATTTTTAAAACAAAATCTATTTACCAGTCAGATACAAATGGTTTAATACAAGAAAAATCGGAATTTTGCAATTTTGATACTGGTTCTCATGGTAGTCAAAATATGGATGGAAATAAAACTGCTGTCATTTGTAAAACACGACTCACCTCTTTTTCTAACTTCTTTGTTTGAAATGAAAGCTGCACTTTACTTTTGAAACTTGGCGGGGTGCGGAATATGTCCCTAATGAGAGAATTAATGTTTGATGTTGTTTTTAAAGCTGCAATCTTGAGTTTGTTTTCTTCGGAATCTTCTCCCTTATTACCCTAAAAAGAAATAAACCTATAATTTAAACTAACAATTTTCGTAAATATTATATTTATACATTTCCCTTCAGTGGTTTTATGTAAACACTGAACACACTCCATGCATATGAATATTAGAATTATTTATTAACTAACAAGGATACCTATGTTGTAGATGTATGCATGGTAATGTTCGTAGTGATTGAGAAGTGTACAATCAATATCATTTTGTTTATTATAATGAGTTGTATGGTAAGCAATGCATGTGTTTGCCTCCTTTACTTATATCTAGTTTGTAAATATGATCAAGTTTGCATTACTTACTGTACGATATGGATGTAAGGATCACATAAATAAGAACAAGACAGTAGACAGTAGACACCTTATATGTTGTAAGTGCGTCGCTGTAATTGGGATGTAAGGTCTATTGTCTACCAGATACCCTACCTCCAAATCTGAACATGACAGTCATTTCAACGACAGGAGTAGCTAACACGGTTGATCCCAGACAAGTTGCTGCAATGCACTCAACTACCAGTGATCTTGTGAGTAACAATCTAAATTAACCTGTGCTCTCCTCTTACAAGCTGCCTGGCTTTCCTGGCTGGCTTCCATTTTTATCATTAAAATTAAACAAGAGTTGGCACTGGTTAGGTTAGTAAGAAATATAATTCACACGAAGATCAGTCACCCAACACCTAAAATTAAAAAGTCTAAAATCTGCTTGTGAATTTTTTAATTAACTACATTTTATGAATATTTAAGTCAATTTAAATATCCATATAAAACAAATAATCAAAATGCAAACCAAATTTTATAACTCGTAAAAAACGTGTTACCAAGAGAAAACAAAGCTATCAATGGTGCACTGCTAATACGAGGCCAGAATGCAAATAATCAAAAAATGCAAATCTATTATGCAACTTTGCTTAGTGCCAGCTAGCCAAGCCTGTAAACCAGAATACTACAATAATTGTAGACTAGATATTACAGCAATACCAGGCATTTGATACTCGCTGGATACCCCACAGGGGATTTGGCAGGAAAATCTTATATATAAAATTCTTGTCACAATGTTAGTTACTGTACTCCTCCAAAACGGCTTCTCCAATTTTCACCAAAATTTTGCACGCATATCCAGTAGGTCTGAGAATCGGCTACTAGCTATTTTTCATATCCCTAAGTAGCAAGGGTGACTTTCCCCATTTTTTTTGCTAAAATTATATTAAAAAGGCAGACTAAAGATTGCCGATCAGCTGGTATGAATATAAAAAGAAAAAATGACAAATCTCAAGGCGACGACACAAATTCAAGCAAGTTATCACAGATCTGTATTAATGATTGCTTTACATAGATTAATAAACAAATTGGGGGCCATTGGCCAGAAGCGTGCACGTCGCGATCACTGCCAGTCCATTGGACTGCAATTCTGGCCCGAAAAAGCGGGTTAGGGCGTTCCCTGGAGGCGACGTGTACCGATCCGTCCACGTGGGTACGAAAAGAGGCAGATGCGGCGATGGGGCCCGCCACCCATCACGCCAGGTCCGTACAGGCGAATCGAGGCGGATGGAGAGTGACAAATAGGCACGTGGAATGTGAGAGGGGGAATGGAAGCGAAGATGAATGAATTGATTGATGTAATGGATAAAGGATATCTGGATTTACTGTGTGTAACGGAGACTAAGCGAAAGGGTAGTAATACTTTTGATCTCCCCGGTGGCAGGTAGGCTCTTTGGTCTGGTGTATCACAGAGCGATCAAGCCAGCGCTGGGGTAGGTATCATTTTATCGTCTCGCTTAGCCTCAGGCCTGAAAGAGTATGGTTTGATTGATCCGAGACTGCTTTGGGTTTGAGTCACGCGAGTTTGTGTGGTAGCAACCTATGCTCCGGTCAACTCGTCGTCGACTCATGACCTGGAAAAGTTTTGGGATTCTGTAAGGGATATTCTGGATATGGTTGAAGGAAATGAAAAAGTGATTATGTGTGGTGACTTGAATGGTTGGGTGGGGACACGACGGGATGGTTACGAGGCCGTTCTTGGACCCTATGGTGATAAGAGAGTGAATGACGCTGGTAAGCATATTGTAGATTTATGTGTGAAAAGAAATCTTGTGTCTAACACAATGTTTCAGCATAAGGACATACATATGTATACATGGAGAAGGAATGATCAAATGAGTATGATAGATTTGATTTTGGTTGATAGTCGCCTCCGGAAGTGTTTAATGGACACGAGAGCCTTCAGAGGCCCAACTCTTAACACGGACCACTACTTGGTTATTAGCCGGTTTAGGGGTCTGTTTAAGAAGTGGAGGCATTGACGAGTACGTATAGAGGGCTTGAAAGGATTAAGAGCAAAAAGTTGCAAGACCCGAGTGTAGGAAGCATGTATGAGAGTCAAGTCCAAGACAGGCTGAATAGTGGGTGCCTACGGGACTTAGACGTGGATGACTGTTGGAATGTTTTGAAAGATAGTATGGTTGATGTTGCGAAAGAGGTATGTGGGAGTGCAAAGATGCACAAGTCTATGAATGGTGACGCATGGTGGGATGAAGAGGTAAAAGCCTCAGTTGAAAGAAAGAAAAAAGCTTGGCTAGACTATGTAGTATGTTTGTAGTCTAAGGACAGTACGAAAAATTTGAAGAAAGAAATGTACCGTTGTTGCAAGAATATCACCAAACACTTAGTGAAAGGGAAGGGCAAAAGGGAAACTGTGAAACTAGAAGAGAGGTTGGCTAACAATTTCGAGATGGACACCAAACTCTTTTGGAGGGAGGTGAAGAAGTCTCGGAGTTGTTCGTCTGCCTCCAGAATGAATAGAATTAAGTCTAAGAATGGTGACATTCTTACAAGCACACATGACGTGTTAAAACGGTGGAGTGAATTTTATGGAGATATGTATGAATGTGCCCAAGATGCTGCCGCTGGGTCCGAGTACTCATATGGCTCGGAAATAGCGGAGGCATCTGACGGCATTATGCTGGAAGAAGTTGAATGGGCGATAAGAAGTATGAAATATGGTAAGGCTGCGGGAGTATCTACTCATCAAACTTGGTGGTCCTGTCGTCCGGGACTCTTTCTGGGTTCCTTGTAACAAATGTTGGAAGACCGGCAGAGTACCCGAAGACTGGCGACGTGCCGTCATCGTGCCCTTGTCTAAAGGCAAGGGTCCACGCATGGACTGTACAAGTTACATGGCCATTAGTTTGATCAGTTTAGCATCAAAAGTGTATGGAAAAATAGTTGAAAGGAGGATGCAAGGGATGTACGATGGAACATTGTGGGAGGCTCAGGACGGTTTCAGCTCTGGAAGAGGATGAACGGATCAAGTGTTTTCGCTCCGCAACATTGTATAGAAGCATCTGGCTGTTGGTCAGAAGGTTTTCTGCGGTTTTGTGGATCTCGAAAAGGCGTTTGATAGGGTTGTACGTAAAGAACTTTGGGACATTTTTCCAGATTATGGGATAGTCGGGTCCCTGCTGCGTGCGGTGCAGTCAATGTATTTAGACTGTAAAGCATGCGTGCGGGTGGATGGCAACATATCGCCTTGGTTTGATGTTAATATTGGCGTCAAGCAGGGTTGTGTGTTGTCAGCACGCTAGTTTATCTTATATTTGGACAAATGTCTTCAAAGCTTAAGATCATTGAATGTGGGAATGCGTATGGGTGACCAAGTGGTGAGCTGCCTGCTTTATACAGATGATGCTGTACTTTTGGGCTCTACACCATCTGAGCTGCAAACACTGGTCACAGTTATGGAAGGAGATTGTAAAGAAAGGGGCTTGCATTTGAATGCAATGAAAACCAAAATAATGGTGTTTGAAAGAGACGTAGTCAGAACGGATGTAAGAGTTTTGGTTGATGATGTAGTGCTGGAACATGTGAATGAAATTGTATATCTTGGTTGTGCTTTTAGCAGGGATGGAAGGTACACCGCGGATGTAGAGAGGAGAATGAGTGCAGTGAATATTGTGAATGGAGCGTTGGGTAAGCTATTCCAAAGCGACGTTTTGAGTCAAAAAGCTAGACTCGCTTTGCATAATTCTATGCTTCTTCCAACATTATTGTATGGAGAGTTGGGTATGTCAGAAAGAGCATGAAAGTAGGATAAATGCGGTCGAAATGAGAACACTACGGAAAATCTGTGGTGTAACGCTCACTGACCGCATTCGTAACAGTGAGATCCGAGATAAAATAGGATTGAAAGAAAGTGTTGGTATTAAAATGCGAAAGGGCCTGCTCCGCTGGTTCGGTCATGTGGAAAGAATGACAGATGAAAGATTGACAAAGCAGATATACAATGCGAATGTGGATGGATGTACCCGGGGAGACCCAGGCTGACATTTCACGATCAGATCAATCTAATATTATCCGAGGGTGGTGTCAAGAGTCTCCGAAACCGGCGTGTTTGTATGAAAAGGGTTATGAATGTGAAGGAAGCAAAACAGGTTTGTCAGGATTGTGAGGTCTAGCACTCAATACTCTCTGCCTACCCCGTAACGGACTTGGCGTGAAGATATGTATGTATGTTATAAATAAACAAAAGAATAGCTTATGGATGGAAGAAGTACTGGTCTTTAAAAGAAATAATGAAGAGCAAAGACTTAGGTATACATATCAAGACTTGTATCCTTCCATGTATGACATATGGTAGCACAACGAGGGCACTAACTGACAAACAGAAAAAGACTAGCCAACACGCAAAGAGCTATGGAAAGAAGCATGTCGGGAGTTAGACTCACTGACAAAATAAAAAACTCACAAATTAGAGCAAAAACCAAAGTAGCAGATGTAATAGCCCGAAAAGAACACCTTAAATGGAGCTGGACAGGCCATATGTTGCAGTGTAAAACAAATATATTGGGCCAACAAGTGACTCTATGGTACCCAAGGGAGGACACCCGACAACAAGGGCGACTAAAAACAAGATGGTACAACGATATCCACCTCACCTTGGGGCCATACTGGACTAGAGTTGCTGAGGACAGAGTCCAATGGAGAGAGCTGGAGGAGGCCTATGCCAAAAGGCACACTGAATTAGGAGACATAATCTAAATCAATGAAAACACCATAACTAACATATTTACTTTGTAGTCCTCTCGTAAATCAGAAAATACAAAAGGCTTATTATTATTACATAGATTAAAGTAAAGTATTAAATTAAATTAAAGTATTACCTTAGTAACTTCCTTCAGTTTCTTTATATATCCTTGAGTTAGCCGAGCAGTATACTGAAGTCGTAACCGCAATGCTTTCAGTTTAGTTGTATCAGCACCCAGAGTTTCTGGTGCCTTCCTACACAATGAGTGTAGGGCATACAAAGCACATTCCACATGAGAGAACTGCAATGATGGTGTTGATGACTTTGTCTCTTCTGTCTTGTTTTCACTGTCACTAGTTTTATTGTCACTGTCTTCTGTTTTATTGGTCGAGTCTTCTTCGTTTTCTAATGGTGCTTCAGGTAAGTAATCCTGTAATTATTGTTATTAATGTTTTATTTATTTATTTATTTAACACTTTATTGCACACAAAAATTAAAATACACAAAATACACGAGAAGTTAAAAATGCACAAAAGGCGAGCTTATCTCTAACTAAAGAA
>NJDC01013195.1:77706-87769 GCA_002245475.1 Calephelis virginiensis | reverse complement strand
CAATACTTAAAAACAAACTGAAAACAAAAAAAAACAAAAACTTAGTACAGTGATCTTAAACTTAAAATATATGAACTATATTAATAAATATAAAATACGCAACTATACAATTGCTACAAATAACTATAAATGTTATTTTATTATATGTCTGATCTGTAGAAAAAAATGTAATGTAATGTTTATAAAAAAAAAAAAATTTTTACAAGCATGTTTTGATAAAACAATATTATTTTCTACAGTATACAAAATTTGGTACTCTCAAGATGTACAGTTAGCAAACAAAGCATTATACCTCTGTATAATACTTCAAAGTACTGTAAGGGTTTAACCTCTGGTATGCCGCGACTTTAACGCTGCAGTATAACTGCATTGCGCGGATCCGCGTTCCGGCATGCAAAGGATTAAAAAAGTACTGAAATGTTTTGCTTACTGTACTTGAGTAAGAATGAAAAATATAAAAATGTAAATAAGAATGTTGATTATGTTACCATCAGAATTTCATAGACTGTGTTTATCTTTTCCTGAGCATTTTCTATTTCTCCACAATGTTCAGTGACCTCTGCAAAGGTTTTCAATACTTCTAATTTGGTATCACCTGCTCCAGTGCTAGCAGCAATGTCATTCCATTTTGGCAAAACATGGTCACAGAATATGTTTACAAATTGTGTGGAGTCGACTTGAGCCTGTCAAAATGGCAATTCTTGAATTATTTAAATTTTCCAATACAAAAGGTAAATGTATTCATTAATCAATAAGTCATAGATGCTGGATGTGTTATAAAGAATAATTGTTTGGTTATGTATTTTGAGTGTGTTCTTAGATTATTGACATATACTTTACATTTCATCAAGTAAAAAACATAACTGTGGTGTATTTGTGCAATTAAATTTATTTTATAAATATCACAATGGAAATAAACACTGATATAAAAACAATTTAACATACCGTAAAGAGAGGCAGTGCTTGTTGTGTACATTGAATTAATCTGTCAACATATTCTGGATCTTCCGGATGCCAATCACCAGGAGTAAAAGCTATTGCAGCAATTAATTCTGTCAATTCCTTTCTACCTGCAGGAGTTTTGCCAATTTTTGACCACATTAATAACTCCATAATATGTTCAAACTCCTCAGCAACCGAGTCCTGCAAAGAACATAACGATAATTGAGTTTACGAGCATGTTGAACTAGACTAAACAAAATAAGTTTCACCATTTTACATTTTATTATACTAAAACTAACTTTTCTTTTACAAAGTATATTTCTATACCTAAAACAATTTGCAACAAATTGCCTATTGTTTTGAAGCTCGATTCATGTAATATTGGAAATTGGAATTGAATATGTCATTTTAGGTACTCTGGAACACAACACTGGGGAATTATTAACATTTAGTCAATTGCAAACGATGAATTATTATTTATTTTATCATATTTGTTGGATTTATTTGTAACTAAATTCAAGAGATTCAAGAGTAACACTAGTGTTTTTAGATTCTTATTTGTAAATTCGTAATTATCATTAATTCATAGTATATAACTAACTTCAGAAACACACAATATTATTTTTTTGTAACAAATAAATTTTTGTTTTATTAAAGTAAATTACATATGCGAATAAATTACCCTTGCCAGAGTACTCATATGGCCTTCAACTCATTAGTAATAAAATCTGTTAAAGCATTACTAAAAGCAAATCAACCTAAAAGCTATGTTTGATTGAATGTAAAAAAAGAGTGTACATTGATTTTCATTTTGCTTAATTTTAGTTTAAACAATATAAATATTTGTTTTGATTGAGTATTTTCCTTTCAAAGTAATTATTTCTATTCTTTATGAAAATATGTCACAAGTTCTTTTAAAACTTTTGAATTGAAACAAGTTGTTTGTGGTTTACACATTATACCATTTCAAAGAGGTATCTATTTACATTCAATATTTTATATAAAATTATTGTATAATTAACTTTTTACAATGACAAAATTTACCATTTTTAGGGACTCTTTACAGACTCAACATATTGTCTGTCTGTATGTCACAACTACTGTATTCCCAAACTATAAGATTATAATAAAACTTGGGGTGTAGATGTTACATTTATTATATAATAATTATTATTTAACAACAAAAGCATAAATTTATGTGTGTAACAGTAATATAATATAGGATTTTAAATTTAAATCGTCGCGAATTAATAACATTTTTAATTCGGCCTACTTGCATAGGCCGTGGTGGCCTATGCAACTAGGCCGAAATATCTACAAATAAAATAAAAAGGCATTGTGAGTATCCCGTATAAATAATTAAAAAATGTTAGTAATATAATATCTTGTCAAACATTACTTGCTATACTCAATATACATCTCTAATCTATGCTGGCAGCTACTGACCCCTTTAAAACTTAGCAAGTCCAATACTTTAGATATTTTGTTTACCTGTAAAATTTTCTTTCCTTCAGTAATGATAATTTCTTCGGATTCTTTGTCAATAACATCTCTTCCAAGTTGTTTCACTTTTGTAGCTAAGAATTTAATACATCTTTCCCTTACTATCTCGTTGGGTACCTCGCTGTCTGTACTTTGGTGAATTTGAGAGAACAATCCCTTCAATGTTCCTTTAGGATCTAATTTCAAAATGGTAAGTAATGAATTATGGACAACATTGATTTCGGTTGTATCTTCAGACTGTAAGAGTTGTGCTAAGATATCAGCTATCCTAGTTGTGTGTTCTTTGTTGCTTTTGCACATAACTGGCAAATCTTTGATAGCTTGTTTGCGTATCTAAAATGTAAAAATATAACCTTTACATCATATTTTAACACTTTCATATGTCACTACATTAATGAACAACTATATTGAAGGTCTCTTAAGCAGATATCATTCTAAGCTACCTAATGTGGTAATTATTCGAGTAGTAAAATTATTTTTATTTTTGTACTTACTGCGACGTCATCGTCTTCGCAAAGATCAAATTGAGCCTCGATAGCTTGTTCCGCTAAGTTAGGAAAACTGTTGAAAAATTTGGCTATGAATTGTGAAGCCAACCTTTTTTCTTTATCTGACCCCTTCACCGCCGCTAATATTTCTAAATACTCCTTTTCATGCTAAACAACAAAATAAAACAATATTAAAATGATAAACCACAATAAACTTACAGGTAAAAAAAATGTTTTCTTTTTAGGTTACTTTGGCTATATCGTCTTTGGCGTCAGCAAGGATCCCGTAGTTTTGGTAAAGTTTTTCAATATTATCAGCAGACATGGTTAGTTAGCGAGAGCCTTCACTTATAAACGAATAAAAATTTAAAAAATGCAAGATTTTGGGCAAAATTGTATTAAATCAAATCATTTAAATTTCAGTAACAAGTAACAACAGACAATTCGCGTTCCGCAAACGCCATTCGCCAAACAGTGTTACCAATGCATAGCCAAAGAGTAAAGTAACTGTCCATAAACTGTGCGTAGCATTACTAATCTGAGGTTACCAGACTCAAATCACAAATGACAAATTCAGTATTGTTCTTTCTTTTTTTAAGTTTTGGCCTTCACGTTAGTATTTAGCCATTAGTCAAGTAGAAGTTTGCATCAAATTTTATATCAATTTCAATTAATATTAATTAGTCATCAGTCGTAAGTCGTCAATAAGTCATGTCAGACTCTTGGGTAAAGCAGTGGCTTTTTACACAAGCTCATGTAACGAGATTTGGCGGCAACGAGGAAATATACGATACGCTAATTTCTTTATGATTATTTCATTTGTGCACTTTTAATGAACAAAATTGTACAAAATGCCACCAAAATTGACTAATTTCACTCAATATTATCACGAAATTCAATAATTATGAAAAAACTTCGATCATATTTTCTCTCGATGGCACCAAAAAACCCCTATAATTATCCTATATATTATAATCCTACAGAAATATATTAGGACCCATGGAGATTTTTTTTTTTTAATAAAATTGCTAATTTGCGTCCACATAATCCCGGTCAAAAGTCAAACTCAAGAGCGATTTTGCAGCGTAAAAGAAAAAGATACAGATGTCAAAATTCACCTGAACGCAAACCATACATAATATTATAACGTAGTATTTATATACTCTTTGCATAATATACATTACAAAGAGTATATAAGTAAGTGCTACGTAATAAGAGGCGGGACTTTCATAGATACATAGCAAACCCGATTTTGTATGAAGTTTAGCATGACACAAGAAGCTTGACAGATAAATATAACCCGTTTAATTTGAAAGTAAGTCTCAAGGCATTCAGATATAAGGCAACTAGTGTCATATTATTTAGGCGAATAAAAAACATAGCAAACTTATTTTTTTATATGAAAGTTGAACTTTCATATAAAAAAATTATTATACTATAATATAATAAAATTGAACCAAACTGATACATTACTTAGGTACACATATAGTGAACCAGACTGCGTCCACTTTTTTAATTTATTTACCGATTCCTAACTAAATCTTTTATTAAATTTGATCAAAGAGTGGGAAATAGGTGGCTGTCGGTAAAGAGCTTTGCTTTGCTATCCGATCGGGACGGGTACCTACCACAGCTCTGGTAAGGAACAAGCTATTTCTTCTACTCAGAAGAGGCAGCTGTATTATCAATTTTAACTAAAGGCAAGTAAGTAAGTATATTCACGCCCGTATCCCAAAAGAACAGAGTTACATCTAGGGCACCCACGATTAGCCTAAGGTACTTCGTCCTAAACGAGATAGATGCCAAACTTATTGTCTACCGGGCATATGTTCTATCCCGGGAAATAACATTTTTTTGAAAAAAAATAAATCCCCCATTTTTGAAGTGAAACTTCTTTAGCCCTTTCAGGCCTGAAACCTGATTTTTTAAAATTAAAATTTTTGACTACATAGCATGTTTTAGTGTTGAATAAGATACCCCAAAAAATATTTAAAAAATCCCCCTTTTCCCCCCTTTGTAGAGGGAGACTCTGCACGATCGTGATGCTCAGGCTTAAATTAATTATTTGCACGATAGTGACGGTGATAGACTTTTGAGGTAATAACATAAATAAAATAAAAAATATAATAGGAACATACGTTTATTTCTAATTTTTATTAGCAGGAACATTAAATAATCAGTCTTAATCAAATTGCAAATCACTCTAGACTTAGAGTCAATCATATATAAAAAAAACTATTCTTCTTATTCAACAATGTTAAAATCTTCTCAAAGCTATACAAAAATTATTCAATGATCACTTTTCTCAGTCTGAAATTTTCTACTTTTAAAACAGTTTTGTTTTTTAAGCAAACAAAGATAAGCCTCATATATGGTACATAGTTTCTTCGACCTAATTTTGCAACCTTTCATCCTGCATGCTCTTGGGCTATCTATTTCATCGAATGATGGAAAAAGATCATATCCATCATACGTTTTGGTTACAGAAGGTGGATTTGGTCAACAAAACTCAGATGTATTAGGAGCGTAGTTCTCATCTTGTTCGTCAGTATCAGAACTTCTTCTACGTTCTGGTGCCTTGACAAGTCCATTTGACAGTTGCATTCGAAACTCCAAGAAATACATTATTTTACTTTTTTTACTCTAGTTGTGATTGATTCTAACACATACCAAGCCAACCCAAAGCCAAGCAATCGATATGTCCCAGAATCCAGAGAATAATTTGCTCGTTGATAGAATATTACTCTAAATATAATCTGGTTGACGTTTTAATTTGTCGCAAGAATTTTTGACTTGAGTAAGTACAGGTCGCACTTTCCAGAGTGAATTCTGGTTTCCTGCCAGAGCATCATTACTTGTGACAACATGGAATGGCATATGAAGAATTTTGAAACGATATCTAGAAATCTTGGCAGCAACTAAAGTTATGTGAATGCGTGGATATGTAATGCATACCATTATGAAATGAATTCCCATTTTTTTTAACTCTGCCACAGTGGTGCTCAAAACTTTTCCCCTTTTGTGCATGTAATAATTGTTGGTAGAAACAGTGGCATGCTCAAAATTAAATCAAAATAGTCTTCAAAGCAGGCCCAAGGAGACCTTACCGCTGCTGATGACCGCTTCGGATAGCAGAGTTCCTTTTGGTTGAATGAAATCTGCTTCCAGATTCTTCATGTGTCTCGGCTTTTTTTGGCTTTTGAAGAGCTTTTGGTGCAGTAGCAGATGATGGACCTGGACAGGGAGGTGATTCAGGCTCCTCAGCAGGCACTAACGGCAAAACCGATTCTTTTTGATCATCTTCGTCATCTTCCACTTCTTCTAAGTTGGAGTCATTGCCATCTCCAATATGCTGAAACAACATCTCACCCGTTAGTTTCACTCCTAAAAGCAAAATAAAGTAAACTTTAATTGAAAGCAAAAAAGGAATGATTTACCACCATACAAAATATGACACTAAAAGATGAGATTGAGTCGTATCGTCATTATCGTGCAAACCAATATTTGAGAGGTTATATTTTCAATTTCAAAGTAAATAACACCAAGAATATTGTTTACTGAATGACATTATTAACGAAACAAGCTATTAAAAGCAAAATCATATTAAATTGCGGAGTAAATAACAAATAGCTCAATACTTACTGTGACCACTTTGCTCAACAAAATACGCCGACATCTTCACCGTAAGGTCAAAAAACACTGAGTGCCTTCTCACTCGCACCTGCGCGTTTAATTCATAAACAGACTCGTTTTGTCACGAACAGACACGATTGTTGCGTACCGTCTTGGGCCCGAAAAGTTAATAAGAAAAAGTGTGGATTTTTTAAATAAAATGCAAGATCGTGTTCCATCGGCCTGAAAGGGTTAGAATTGTTGTGATTTGAAAACGGGTGCAACGGAAAAAAACGACAGGTAAGAGATACAAATATATATTCATCTCACTCTTTTGCAGGTAAGAGTCACAAATATATATTCATCTCATTCTTTTGTCGATTTACTGAAGTTTCACTTCTATCGTGTGTGAATCGCATACACACCATTTTTTTTGTTTGTCTGACCCGGGCATCGAACCCGGGACCTCATGAAGTCAAGTTCAACTCCTGTACCACTAGACCACAGAGGCGATTGACATAATGTGAATAAAACGTAGCTTAAGCCTTTAAGCTACTTCAAAGCCAGGTTTGAGTCACGACGATACAACACCGCCTCGTTGGTCGAGTGGCTAGCGTACACGCCTAACATACATTGCAGACATGACATGTGGGCAGACATTGCGTGATGAACACTTAGATGTATGCATTTCCGGGACTGGGTGTTTATTTAATTTATTCTGGTATCTATTTAGGTAAGTATTTCTATATTAGAATCGTTGACTAACACCCATAACGCATGCATATAATTTGCTTACTTTGGGGTTAGATTCAATTTGTGTAACTTGTCCAGGGATATTTATTTATTTAATCATTATTACATTTTACAGCCACTTTACATTATACTCGTACATAGGTAGGTACATACATTTTATATTCTGTGCTTATCCCAACATTACAGGACTGGCCTCTCTGAGTTGAGTGTGTCGGAAAAACATGAAAATAGGAAAAATGAGAGCGATCGGGGAAATATGTGGTGTTACGTTCGGTTTTTACATTCGGTATAGTGAGATCAGGAAAGAGTGGGTTTAAATAAAGTATTGTAACAAAAATGAATGCCCCTTCTCAGTTTCGTTGGTTCGGTCATGTTGTAAGAATGTTTGATGAAAAATTGACAATACAGATATAACATATCGAATGTGGATGGATAGAGGTACCTAGGGAGACCTAGATTGACATTCTATGACCAAGTTATACCAGGGTGGTGGAAAGACTATCCTTAACCAGTTACTTTGTATGAAAAAAATTACGAAGCTAGACACGTGTTTATAGGAGTTGTGACACTTAGTACTCAATATTCCCTGCCGACCCAGCAAAGCACGGCGTAAACATATGTATTTTTATAAAGAAATAGTTAAAACCCAATACTTATTTGAAATTCCTTAGAAAAACTCCCTTTCACTGCTTTCCAAGTTGGTGGACGTGAACTGGTCCAGGAATGGACGCAATTCGGATTTTGTTGATGTGAACTGGTTAAATCACCTTATATTGATTAGGCATTGTCCGGTGAAGTTGTAAAAACCTCGCGGTTAGCAACATATTAGCCATTTCAAATATATACTGGACAAGTCACACAAATTGAATCTAACCCCAATGTAAGCAAAATTTTATGCTCGTGTTATGTGTGTTAGTCAACGATACTAACACATAGAAATACTTAGGTATATACTTAGATACCAGAAAACATTTAATATTGATATATTGATTATTCTAATTATTTAAATACATAATAAATATTTTGGATAAAACTTAGCATTATCCTAAAATAGAATATACTATTATTAGGTTATAATAACATTATTAAATTCAAACTTATTATAAAGAGCTAAAATTTATTTTTCCCCTTTTGCCTGCGTTGCTGGTGGACTCTTCTTGTACCTATATGTTGCACGACTTCCTCTTGATCGCGTAATTCACATTTTAGTGCCATTTTCTTAAAAAGGCGAACGTATTCAGAGGGATGTGTCCGGGCCGGAATGTGTGTAGGTACTTTTACGATTTCTTACACGAGGAAAAGCAAGGAATGCGAGGTAGTTCGGCTTGTATCGTTTAGTACCAGAAACCTGTTACTTTTGATGTCTCTTAAAATATTCCTTTCACATACACCTGCATTTCCTCCTGTAAACTTCGAGGTTTAGGAATAATGAGGAAGCACATTGGGATATGTTCAATGACAAAAAAAGAACGGAGACAAGTAAAGTTACCATTTCAGTTTTTAGCAACTATTTATTTGTAGTACCTACTAGTACCTAAGTAGATAGCATTTTAGGATGTAAAGACTAGGGTGGGTAGTTCAACAGTTAGCCACTTGTACACAACTAGCCATGCCCTTATTTGTTAAATACGACGCTGTTACTCCGTAAAATCAAGATATTTTGGAGAAGATACGATACGACAACTAACCGCGTTTCTTAGTCGGTGAAGATCTCATGCGCGCGACGGTTGTATGACAAGAAGTTTTGTGAATATAAGCTTCGAAAATTAAAAAAAAGAAGGTAAGCATGTTTTCGTTTCACAAGTTTCAGGTAATTACTACAAAAATCTTAATATGTTCATCCTATAATTATGTCTTTTGTGTATTTTGTAGCATATGTATTGTGTAGAAAGCAAAAATAATTTAAAAGTAACATTAAACGAAATCGATCGAGTAAGGCAGCCTTTCCCAAAGTGGGCGATAACGCCCCCTTGTGGGCGCTGGAAGCCTAGAGGGGGGCGGTATAAATCTTGTAAAAATTTTTTTTTTAAACTAGGCGCAACAAATATGTTATTGAGGTTATTGACAAGAAAAAAACGAGGGGGGGGGGCGCTACAAAACAACTGATTTTCAAAGTGGGCGTTACATGAAATAAGTTTGGGAACCTCTGGAGTAAGGGATGGTCTACAATTAGCCAAACTACAATGTCCTACAATTAACCACTATGGTTAACCATGGCTAACTTTGTACTAACGAGTTGCTGAATATTCCATTTTTCGTTTTTTTACAGATTTTGATACAGATTACAGCCGCATTAAAACTACATTTAGAAAACGGGGATGACAGATCAGTTTGTAGACTCGCCCAATCACCGATTTCTAAAACTAAAACGTTCATTTCACATAAGGAATTCATGCCACCAATAAGAGCAAAAAGACGAAGATCTACTGGGAAAAGAATAATCGCCACAGACACGAAAGATTTATACGTAATTCATTGAGAAAATAAATTTTAATTTTTGAAGTAAATGATTGAATAAAGTTTGAATAAGTAACCTCCCGCTATATCATTAAAAAAATTGGGTGCTCGTAAAAGGCAAGTATAGGCTTACCGTCACTAACACCGTGACATTTGACTAGGCGGTAGAGTTTCGCAGTGACTAATCCGGATTGGTACCACCGCCATACCTATTCCTGCCGCCATAACGTCATGACGTGTTCCGGTTTGGAGGGTAAGGTAGCCGGTAAACTTACTTTTGCTCGAAGCCTAACATCCCGGCCTCAGGT
>NJDC01013195.1:36710-58645 GCA_002245475.1 Calephelis virginiensis | reverse complement strand
AAATAAAAGCTTAATTACCGGGCGTACATAGGCAATTTCCTGCCAACAAAATGGAGATGCTTCTCAATTTCACGTGTAGGTAACTATACTTTTTTATATAAGACCACAGAGAATTGTACAATGTAGTCCAATTTTGATAATCCGTTCGATATTGGATGGAATATAACCCCAACCCTTAATAAATTTTGTGGCCAATTGATTTGACGTTTTTGAGTTATATCCAAAGATTACTGATTAATAAACATATTTGTTTTAGTTAATATATTATACACTTACTTTAAATATCAAAGCTTGTAAAGGTGAACTTAATGCCATTGATTAACATGTGCTACTTGAATGTCAAGGATACATGTACTCAGCACTAAAATTATAAATATTAACAAATTTTAATTATAAAATACATAATTGTATAAGCCTAACGCACCTTTTTTAAATTTAACAATCCTAGAAATCAAATTATTTATGATATAGGAAGACACAAAAGTACACTTTTCTTTGTGTTTAGAAATAAACGTCGCCTACAAAATAAACGTGCGCTGCCAACCTAAGGCTTCGGTTCTCAAAATCTCTTGCTTAAGTCTTAGTATCTTTCGATCTGGAATAGGTCAATGGCAAGCTCTGAGATGGCGGCTGGACAGGTCGTCATAAAACTCTATCGCCATACTAGACGACGAACATGGTAGAGTTATGGTCACATAACTTTTTTTTTCCTTAACAATAGCAGAAAAAAAGGTTGTTTTACTCTAGCCTAAATCATAATGAAAGTGCGCTGTAACATATAGGTACCTAAACATAAATACTTACATTAAAGTATATAAAAAAATAATTCAAATATACCTAAAACAACTCATGTATAAACAGGTATATAAAAAAATCTCGTGTCACAATGTTAGTAACTGTACTCCTTCAAAGGCTTTACCGATTTTCACCAAATTTTAGATATCTATATCTATTTTTCATACCCGTAAGTGGTAACAGTGACTAATCCCAATTTTTTACTAAAATCCCATTAAAAAATACCAGAACAACGTCTGCGGGTTAACTAGTACTTAATAAAAAAAATAGTATTATGAATACTAAGGCTCGATTTTACCGTGGAATTTAAACGCGATCAACGTAAAAACTCGTTGAGTTTAGAGTGTCAATAATGTCAATTTTACTGTCCAAGAAATTTAAAGTATTGTGAATATTTCATTATTAAACTATTTTATGTGTTATGTAGATTCTCTTTCTTTATTTAGGTTTTGGCCTTCACGTTAGTATTTTGCCATTAGTCAAGTAGAAATTTGCATCAAATTTTAGATCAATTTTAATCAATTATAATTAGTTATCAGTCATAAGTCGTCAGTAAGTCTAGGCTCTTGGGTGAAGCGGTGGCCTCATTACTCAAGCTCGTGTAATGACATTTGGCGTCAACGAGGAAATACAGGATACGTTAATTTCTTCATGATTATTTCATTTGTGTTCACTGGACAAAATTGTACAAAATGCCACTAAAAATTGACTAATTTAACTCAATATCAACACGAAATTCAATAATTATGAAAAAACTTCGACCATCTTTTCTCTCGATGACGCCAAAACTCAAGTGGATTCTCATTTCATAGGGAAAAGAACTTTGACAATTTAAAAAGAGTACCTACTTGCATTCGTTTATAAATGGAATCTTTATAAAATATATTAGCCCTTGTTCTATTCATTTTTATTTTGTTTTTTTTTTCTAAATTTAAACATATTTGTCATAAGACTTTAGTCTATTGTGTGTGAGGTATATTTTAAACTTAACAATTACCATTATTAGATGTTGTTTTATTCCACCGAAACAGTTCCGTTTTAACGCGAGCCTAGGGAGGGGCTGCATGGTGGCAACAATTAATCCGGACTGGGATAGGGCTGCTCCCGGCGACAATCATCGCGAACGGCTCCCCCGGGAGCTTCGAACAACTTAAATCTTTGCCAACTATGAACACTGCAAAGCTGTAATTGCACTTGGATATTGAGTTCTCGGTGCAGTACGCTTGAACAAGGATCTGAAGTTGTTAAAGTTTAGACTTTATACTTTTCATTGTCAGCGCTCTGTGAAATTCCTTTGTGTATGCTTTCTAAGTTACACCTAATTTTTGTCGTTCATCGGGATGTAACGACCCCATCACCATGACAATCTATTGCTGTAGGTTTATTTATTTATAGATTTAGGTATTGGATTATTTTATTAATGCAGTCATGAGTCAGTTATTACTGGGTAGAAGACTCAATGAGTCTCACCGCCTTACCTTTGCTCGTCCTTGTCATGTCCCCTGCTAAAATGTGTTACCCATGCATGCAACAGTGTTGTCTGTTACCATTATAATTATGATCTATTCATAATTCATACAATACTGAAAACAGTAACCGACAAGACGCTGCTAGCCATTTTAGCATTTTCGAAGAAGCATTTAAAAGTCAGTAAACACACAATTTATATTTAATTGTACTAATTTAATAATTGCTATTGATTGACTGATGTGATACCTGCTTTTTTGGGTCGTAATATTTAAATGTACAGGTTTTCGGTCGTGCTGTTTTTTAAATGAAATATTAAAAAGTACCTAAATGATGATTTCCTTTTATACATGTATTTTATTTTCTAGCTTATTCTGTTTGTTTTGTTGCTTTTTATTCTGACTAGGTTCAGAAACTATTAGCTAGGTAACGTTTATGATGTTGAATGTTGTGTATGATAATGAATTTTTATTACAACTTAAAGCACATGTTCCGCAAACAAATGATTTTCATTTTTATTTTAGAATTGGGAAGCTATATTTTTTCATTCGCTCAATTATATTTCATTGTCAGATTACTATAACATGTCAATTTATACTAATAAGTTATGACAAGGCTCCTTCCTTCTACCGCCAGGAAGAACTTCAATAACTTAGGCTATTCATAAATCATTAGAATCATAAGTAACATACCTATATAAATAGCATATTTTTAATTTATTTATGTACCTATAGCGCGGAACATAAAACATCATAGAAGAGCTATGTCCGTTGCCTATATGTAACACAGATAATAGGTATAATTGAAATAGATTACTGGGACATTTTCAAACTCAAAACGATGTTATATTTTGGAACTCTTGTTTGTTTGCGTATCAAAAAATACCTGGATTTAATTGTATTGAAAATGTGTGATTTATCCGTATTATTTATCCAAAAACACTTCAAAGAGTATTAATAGAAGAAGGCGTTACTTTGCGGAAATCCATACTTAAATCTAAATAAAATGCAATTTTCCGCCAAAAAATTTTTTGGCGGAAAATTGCAAATTAAATAATTTTATTTAGATTTAACTTCTAAGAGTTTCTATTGAAAATATCAATTCATTATAGATTAAGTTTTTCTAGTAGAACAATGTATTCTACAGTGCTCATTTAATGTTTAAATGTAACCTCGTTTTTTCGTTATTTTTGTCAAGTATTAAACGTAATAAGATATTACAAAGTGATGATATTACAAAGTATTCCTAACAATGCCGTATAAATGTAACAGTATTCTAAAGACATATTTCCTTAGGAAGATATCAAAACGGTTCGAATGTGTAATTATGTTAATTTTTTTATATATATTTTGTATCTACGTTACAAAAAAATACTTTTGGTATGCGGTAGATGGCGCTGCTGTCGGTATATCGTCTATAATAGTTCCTGTTACAAAGAGGGTAGATTTGATTATTCGTAGAAGCAGACATTATCCATTACGAACATAGAAAAAATAAGTTTGTTTCCTCGTGCGAAACCGAGACGGGCTGCTGCTTTTTAAATATAATCAATATGATCAATCTACTTTTTTTAAAAACAAATGGACTTAATACGATTTATATTATTTGATTTGATAGGTGCAATGAATTTAATTTGATTTTTTATATTACTAATTGATATAGACTCTTAATATCGCGATGCATTTAAAAAAAACGACGGGTTGCACTTCGGGAGTGCGGCAGAAGTAAAAACTTGAATATTAATGTTGTGCATTTTTGATATTTTGCAATGGTAAGGGAATGATTTTGCACAAATTGTTTTAATTATCAGTATGACAGTATTATCATTTATGTGTTAGAATACAATATTCATTTATTGCGCTATCGTACACAAACATGACAACACGAACATTCGCGCGAGTGCCATGCGCCGTCTTATTCGCTCAAGCGCCCTGGGCCTCTTACGAATTGTTGTCTTACGAAATTTCAGGTCACGTGTCCTGACGCGAGTTTAGAAGTTTTTTCGTTCCCAAAAAAGTGCGCAACGCCGCTAAAAAAAGCTAAGAAAAAATGCATATTGTAATTACGCAACACGTTACATACCTAACAAAGGCGTAAAATATTATACAGTAGGACGTAGGCAGATAATTTGTGATCCTTAACAGTTCAACATGAATGTGTTAAAATAGACTCAACTATAAGTGATCAGTTTAAACAACAATAAACAATGATTGTGGCCTACTGTTTGCTTTCGTATTTTTGGCTCCCCGCTATGAAATCACCGTGTCATAATGGGAACTTTCAACACGCTTTCATTTTAGAATTTACAAAATTTAGGACCTGTCAACACGGGTGGCTTTTAGCAATTCGTTGCAGCCTGTGAAATACCGGCAGACATACCTCCTGATGGTATGGCTTTGTCTATTGGTGATTGGTCGGCTAAGGCATTGTTGTTCAACACACAATTAACATAATATATTATAACTAGATAAATATCGATTGGATATTTGGATTTGTATTGTGATTTTTTAGAAATGGGAATATGTAAGTAACTTTCATATTTATATTCACGTTTTGAATGAAAAAAATACTTGTACTGTTTGACTTGTCACATATATATTTATTATTATACTAGCAGGCCGCCCCGGCTTTTCACGTTTACGAAATATACCTACATTTAAATCTTCCTCTTCAATCACTTTATCTAGGTTAAAAAAATCGCATTAAAATCCGTTGCGTAGTTTTAAAGATTTAAGGATAGTACAACGGGGCATAGGGACAGAGGAAGCAACTTTGTTTTATACTATGTATCTAGTGATAAATAGGCCAACCTGTTTCGCTATTTACAGTATCATCAAGGTAAAACTTAAACTGCTAAGTTATTGACATTTTGAATGTGAAGACTTTGAGGCGCTGACGATAGGAAATATAAAAAAAGAATAATACAAAAATATAATAAACAAGTACAGTGTGTATGGGACTTTGAAAATATACAAAGTGAATGTGGGTGAGCTGGGTAGACCTAGGTTGTCATTCCCTGACCAAATCGTTAGGGTATTAACCGAAGTTGGTGTCAAGAGCCTCTAAATTGTCGTGTTTCAAAAGAATGAAAGTGGAGGAAACCTGGCAAGACTGCAAGAATCATGCCACTTGTCAATCTTCCTTCTTTTCTAGAAAATATCAATGTACTTACCTATCTATCTATCGCCTCTGTGGTCTAGCGGTCCGGGTGTTGGACTTGACTGCATGAGGTCCCGGGTTCGAATCCCGGGTCGGCCAACAAAAAGAAAATTGGATTTTTCCAATTTTCTAATAAAAAAATGTTGGTCGGGATTGGAAATGTGCCCAGTTGGCGATAGGCTTGCCACCTATCACATTGTGGGACTTAGTGTCTTCGGCTAGTCGTGGGTGCCTTGGTTACACCTCTGCCTACTTCTTCGGGGATATGGGCGTGAAGATACTTCTACTTACCTATCATGTGTGTGTGTAGATGTATTTTCAATACGATAATTGATAATAAAGTACAGTAGTACTATTTAAATTATGCGCTTCGGCTTAATTCGTCAAGCTTCGGAAATCTGAATGTATTTTAAAGATATCGATATAGAGTTCTTATTACATAATTAATCATTTTGCTTAAATTTAAATAGAGTCAGCCAATTTAAAAATAAAAGAATAAAGTGTAAAGCCAAAGCGCATTATTTAAATAGTATCTAGAACTGTACAAGAATTTAATATTTTTAGATTTTATTAATTTTATCACCTTGAATCATTCTTTCGTTAATGACTCATGATTATTCGTAGTAATCACTTATTATCACTCAAATATAATCGCTTCGGTAATCGAGGGGTTAACATACAAGACTAACATCACCGATTATCCTAGAGATTAGATTTCCGACAGGGGCAGGAATTTGTTTAAAGAATTGGATACCTGCATTTCTGTATTTGAGAAATAACTAAGGTACTTGCGCCAAAGATGGCCCAGTTCTTAAGATGGCCCATTCTCAAAATTTTGTATTTTTTAAAGTTTGAAGAGTTTAATTAAGTAGGTAGTAATTAAAACACCTGTGCAAGTACCTTAGGTGTAGATTATTCGTACATATTTATAAACGTAGGCACCTATTTGTATATATTAGGTACTGTTTCGGCTAATGATTAATCCACAAAGAAGGTATCCGAGTATTATCCGAGGGTGGTGTCAAGAGTCTCCGAAACCGGCGTGTTTGTATGAAAAGGGTTATGAATGTGAAGGAAGCAAGACAGTTTTGTCAGGATTGTGAGGTCTGGCACTCGATACTCTCTGCCTACCCCGTAAGGGACTTGGCGTGAAGATATGTATGTATGCACAAAGAAGCAATAATTTACTTATTTTTGAATTTATGCTTTTAAGATTAGAGATCGTACTACATATTTTAGCTTACTTACCTGGTAACCGCTGTTATTTTTCAATAATTAACAAAAATACTTGAGGAACAATAGTCTCTTACTCTTACAGTTTATCGCGTAGATAAGTTATTAACATTTGTCGATATTCGGCACTTTTTATTTTTTAAGTTGTAAGTTTTCACAATACTCTTTTTCGTTACTCGGTATGTTTTATGGCATTATTAGATTTTTTCCTTTGGTGTGATTATTATTAGTATATTTCAAGAGGTCAAGATAAATAGAGGGTAACTGTAACCTAAATAGATCTATTCTGATAAAAACTTTTACTCGTTAAGCTCAAATTTGTTCTATAAAGCTGACAGCCTCTAAGAACTGGATGCTCTTGGCATTAAGATCTTGAACACTAATAAAGTGTCCTCCTAAAAGACCTGCATTTTCTCAATCTGCTGTGAGCTCTTACATCTTGGACCAATGTCGTGAACTTCTCCTAATTGATTGCAAATCGAAAGAAGAATTCACGTTAAACCCTACGACTATTGTATGCTTTTTGCTTTTTGCCAGTTTCATGGAATTTAATGCTGAGTTTTTTTTTGAAGAAGGTCCTAGAAGGGCTTTCGGCAAAAGCTCTGGTCTATCGTGACTGCTTCGGACTCCTAGTTGGCTCGTCTGCAATCTCATTTCTCTTTATCCCTGATTGTTCTCAAACATATGCAAGAGTTAGGTACTTTTTGGTTTTCGCACAGCTGACCAATTGAATACTTGAACACATTCCATTGCAAGCTTTGAATTGTATTCTGCGTGCTACTGCGCCTTTAGAGCAGCCTGACTGTCCAATAGTATCATAATAATATGTTTTGTATCTATAAAAGTGGTCAAGGTTTTCCTGTGCGTACTTCAGTTTGTCAAACTGATACAAAGTAGCAAGAAAGCCCAGGCTTATATGCTTCTTTCATACTGATGGTCAATATCGTCTATACTGACCGTAGCTATAATGTACATATCTGGATTAAACATGTTAGCAATAAAATAAAGAATAAAGCTTGTAGTTTTATCTACTTTTTAAACACCACAATCACGTCTTATAGGCAAATGTATTATTACTACAAAACATATGATAAATGTAGGTATATTTTGACCCACATCTGTGGTCTATTGGTCCGGTGCTGACTGGATGAGGTGTCAGATTCGGCTCCCGGTGCGGGTAACTCAAAATGTTTTTTTATTGAGTGCAGGTGGCGATAGATTTGCCACCTTTCACTTTGTGGTTATTGCCTCCGTCTACGCCCATATGGGCGTGAGGATTCGTAGTTTTAATTACCTACTTTATTTTATTATAATTAATTACAAGTTTATTATAATTATTTGGTAAAATAAACAAAGATACCTAGATGTCCTTTTGTCAAACGTGTTTACACCCAATCGAGTAACTAAATTTTAAGACTTAAATAATATCGTATAGCCAAAACGAAGTTCTAATATGGAGAAATAAAGGCTCTGTTATATTTCAAAATAAAATGTGGTTATAGTAGGCGTTAACTGCCGTTACGAGGCCGTCGGGTTGGATACACACCCTAAGTGGATGTAAACCGTTACATAAAGTTAGCTCGCCGCCGCTTTACGACCCGCCCTATTCGTACCCTCTAAAGGCCTGTTACCCTCTTGGGGAAGTTTCACAGACAAGAATGAGATACCTATTTATAAATAGAAACGTCTTTTTTAAATACTACACAAAATACGTCCAGTTTTTACTTTGTCTTAGATCTTTTCAACGATTCGGACTGATACCACTGCTGCAATAAAAAGAATTTTGCTTTAAAAAGTAATTAATATTTAATATTATTAAAAATGTTTCGAAACATTAGACCTGAAACTCCTTAGAAATTTTCATTAGAAAAGATGAGAAACTAACTAAAAAAATTTTTTTTAGTTACATAAAATACCTACGAGATGTTTATATCTTGATACTACAAAATGGTAGAGTACTCATACCATTTTGCAGGGGCTACTTTATTTTTGAAATGGCTAATATGTTGCTAACCGCGAGGTTTTTACAACTTCACCGGACTATATAGAGACTACTATGTTTGCTTCACTTATATAAACTTATTGTTAAGAGCTTGTCTAATTACGGCATCGAACCTAGGTAGGAAGGGTATCAGGGTAGGAAACTTCAATAATAAATCTCCGGTTTAAAAAGATGACTCTTATTCGTCCAATCATTTCTACCTTCCAATACAAAAACAAGTATCTTCACGCCCATGTCCCCGAAGAGATAGGCAGAAGCACAACCAAGGCACCCACGACTAGCCAAAGACACTAAGTTCCACAATGTGATAGGTGGCAAGCCTATCGCCAACCGGGCACATATCCAATCCCGAGCAACAATTTTTTTTATTAGAAAATTGGAAAAACCAAATTTTCTTTTTGTTGCCCGATCCGGGATCCGAACCCGGGATCTCATGCAGTCAAGTCCAACACCTGAACCGCTAGACCCAGAGGCAATACAAAAACAATGCAATAAAATCTTCATAGCTTCCGTCTGTCACAGTAGAATCACTTCCATTGAGATATATCACGACGTATACTTCAAGAGCGTTTATCGCCGTAATACTTGAAGCCGATCCCTCGTCCATCAAAAACGTATTACATACTTACAAGAAGGTAACCTGGCGATAGGACACACGTTGAATCAACAGTATCAAAGGCGCCGCTATCACAAGCTAGTCGCGATTATCGCGCATTACTGTAAGCGGGATTTCGGCAGGCCGACAAAGCAGAGCATAACCGATAACTCGTCGATTAATTGTTTCCCCCTTTGAGTTCATATCGTGTACATGCGTTCGAGTCTGATACCGAATGGGTACACGTGTAATCTGGTCAGATATGTTAATATAATGTTCATTATTTACCAATAGACATCATGTTTTAACGTTCTACATTATTATGACTGAGTTACGTTATCTTGTTACAATAATTGTAATTGCTATAACACTTGTTTTTGTAATTACTTCATTTATAAGTTTTTATTTAATTAAACAATGTTACGCAATAGGGGTTCAATCTTAAAAAATACTCGTGTGATAATGAAATAAAAATAAATCTAGGTAGGTAATAACTAAGCTCAAAAAAACTGCTAAAACTGACTCGCATAACGCCTAGGTGGTTTTGTATCCTAAATTTTTTCAAGATTCGTCTTGAGCTTCTTGATGTATACTCACAATGTAATATTAATGTATAAATAAATGAACCTTTTTTTGTATAATTAAGTCAAACACATAAACCATATTCAGTAGTCGGGTCATGAAAAAATGTAAAAAGGACCGCCTTGTAATCATGACCTAGCTTTCAAAAACAATAATCAAAATTGTATTTTATTGGCTGAGTAATAATATAATATAAAAAAAGCAGCCGAATTGAGACATACTAAATTATTTAGATATCGACATTATAATTCATACAAGTTAATAAATTTAAAAATTGTTGCTCGGGATTGGGATACGTACGTGCCCGGTTGGTGGTAGGCTTGCCATCTATCACACTGTGGGACTTAGTGTCTTCGGCTAGTCGTGGGTGCCCTGGTTGTGCCTCTGTCTACCCTTTTGGGGATATGGGCGTGAAGATACTACTACAATTAACTCACGTAACCTGCATAACACACATACCTTGTGTATTCAGCGTAATTATATTACTTATTTCAAATGCTTCGAAGAAGCTTATTAGGCTAACGCTAACACCAGTCGCCAATGCCAAAAAAAACTTGTTTGAACATACTGGTTTTGTTCTCTTTGATAGGTAAGTATTTGTGATAGAGAATTTTACCTAGAAAATAGCTTCAATAATGACAAAATATTGAAAAAAAAAAACTGATAAAATATTAAAAAAAACTGTATACCTACTTTGTTTAGGGAATTTAATTTTCGTTGTTCGCACTTTAGAAACTAACAGCGGAGTGACGTTTCATGACATGTTTTTTTGTTTCGATTTTGACCACTGAACAGGGTTACTCTTGAATATCGATTTCATACAAATTGAAAATCGGAGTTGGTTTTGTCATTTAAGGTACTCTCGAACATGGTCCTAGGGACTTATTAACATTAAGTTTCAAAAGAATTCAACGAATCCCATTAAATAATTTATTGTTTTTAAGTAACTAAACGTCAATTTTTTTTTCAGCTCGAGAGTACCTAATCTAATTTTCGATTCCAATTTAAAATTGCATAAATCGAGTTTCGAGAGTAACCCTACAGATGTCTTGTGATTTTAAAATTCTTGGTATTCTTAATCCGACTGGGAAATTGTGAGAAAACGATTTATGTTATTATCGTAATTCTTAATTAGCTACGCGTTAGTTCGACACTTGTAATTAATGTTATGTTTTAGTACATACTTAATAAACTTTTTGCTCGTTAAATTTCAGCAACTGACTTCTAATAGTTACTATTATTTAATAAAATGCTGAATTAATAGTTGTTTGAGTTAAAGCGTTCAGAATAAAATTGTTACAAAAGTTACTAATTAGTTAGCAATACACGGAAAATTATCATACCTATATTTTTTACGATTTTAAAGTGCGATTGAATTTTTCAAAAAATAAAATTGTGCGACTTACCAACATTGATTTTTTATGTATTTTAAATTATTAAAAGAGAAAAGAATAACTTGTTTTATATCTATTGTTAGATAAATTGTATATATCTAATTTGATGTAATTTACAATTAATCATAATTTTGTCTAAATAAAATGTTAATTTTCCCTATACGTATGTAGCAAAATTTATCTGACTTTTAGATTATTACTAGAGATGTGCCGATCATGACTTTGGCCGACTAGCCGACTACCCGATTAATCGGCTATAAAGACGCCGACTAATCGGCCGACTAGTCGGCCCAGCCATCACAGGCTCGGGGATTTCCGTTACATACAGTTTTTAATTTTTGTATTTAAGAATCGCTACAGCTATACTACTTGTTCACTTAGTAATTAAAGTCTCCTTATTTTATTGATATTACAATCAGAACGTACATTATAGTGTCATGATACTTTTTTTTTAATATTGTTTTTAATATAGTCATAGAAACTTTTTCTTTTGAAGTCATAAAATTTATTTTTATTAGATTACCAGAGGAAAATTAAATTGATTTTATACTCATTCTTTAATAAAAAATTATGATTAAAGATAAATTTAAATTAAATTCACCTGTGCATATTTTATTTCGACCTACAAAATAAGAAGGCCGATAGTCGGCGCTTTTAGCCGACTATTCGCCGACTAGTTGCCTACTAGCAAAGTGGCCGAATAGTCGGCTTTACTGACTAGTCGCTGACTAGTCGGCACATCCCTAATTATAACATTATATTATGTAATGACTAACATAAATGAAATATATATATATCATCAATCAAATCTGTTCATTAAATGTGTTAACCCCAAATGGAAAAGAGGGATGCTATTTTTGACATGTCTTTGTGTGTGCGTGTGTCTAAGGCATCATTACTTTTGAATGGAACGGTTTCGGTGTTTTTGGAAACAGACGTGTCCAAGATATAGTTTTTAGTTGTATTACATAAGTTAAGAGTTATTAAAAATTTTTAATATTACGATTGTTTATTCAAAATTGTATTCTTGATAAAAGTTGGTTCTTTTATGGTTATATTTTATATGCTGTCAGGTAAAGTTAACAATTTTATAATATGTTTATGTGTAGTACAATGGCGTGTGTGATATTCTGTCCCGACTCGATTTATCAGAGCATGTATTTGTTTGTGATAACATTTTAAGGTCCTATCCGCCTTCGACCGCCGCGCCCGCCCGCACTGTTTACCACTCTCAAACATTGTATTCTAGTAAAACTCTACAGCAGTGATAGTCGGTTTTTATTCTGCATTCTGCATACTTATATACTTATGCACGTCTTATTTGGTAGAAATTGTGTGAAAATAACAGATCAAATCACAAATAACAAGATAATCAATAAGTTTTCCACTTCAGACTTCAGGTTAGTTCGTATCATTAAAACAATAATTTCTATGAATTCTTTATCAATAGATTTCTTATATATTTTTTTAAATGGAACTTATGATACAGTGGTTATTGTATTAACATATCATTCACTGTCCTACCGCAGGGTTCGGGTTAGATTCCCGACGCACGGGGGCAGGAATTTATGTTATTAAAATTGATGTCTGTATTTAAGGGTCTGGGTGTTTATTAAATTTATATTAGTTTATATTTAACAATTTTCATTAATTAGCATCGTTAACTAACACCATAATACACGATTATTTGCTTAGTTTGCGATTGGATTGGTTTATGTGATTTGTCCAGGGATATATATTTATATTATTGCAAATGTCAAATTGTAATAATATTTAATAAAGGTATTTAACATAATTTATTATAGCATTACGTAGCTGATGATATGATAGTACAAGTGATTGATTGAAATTAAATCCCTGAGTGACACGTTTTGTTTATCAGTAAATATTAGCGAGAACATGTCAATTGCTAAAACATTTATTTATCTACTTACCGATGTCTTCGCGAATTGGACGAAACGAATCGAGAACCACGTAGAGAAGTCAAACGACGAGGCTTGTTCGTCAGAGCAGGCAGTTTGGACCTTGGCACTATAGAGCAATATATAAATTGTTTTAAAATATATAAAAAAGAAAAGACGACATAGCGACTTATTGCAGGTACATTAAAATTGCATGGACTGAGGAGTATGAAATTTATGTGTGGGAGAAGTGATGAGACTAATATTTTTTAAAAATAATGTTTATATAGTGCATTAAATCAATAAATAAAACATTATACATACACACATAAACAATAATATTGATAACGATAAAAGATCACAGATGACGCGCCAACTATATTCATGTTTGGAAACAAAATTGTTCTTGATAAATGAAGATGGCGTTCTTATCAAAACCTGACAATAGAAATTTCATAATCTTTAAACACAATACTTTTTGATTATTTATACCATGATTTATATTGACAAACTTATGATTCAATTTTATTATGGTGGTCTAATTTCGATCAGTGGACGACCACTTGTATATATAATTATTCTCGTCATTGTTATTGAATAACGGCCAATGTTAATAATGTATCTCATTCTAATGGATTTCAAGCAATCTAGATAGCTGCGTATCCGGCGGCCTATCCCATACCTAATTGCCATACTTATCCTGTCCAGAGACATGTTATTGGCAAGCGATAACATAAAAATGGATCAAAATATCAATCTTGGACAGCATGTTTTGGATTAGGATTGATTATTAATATTGGTCGTAAGTAAGTAATATGTAGTATAAACCTACGATTGTTTTATCCGCTTACATTACCTAGACCTAGACCTAACAAGAGTGCACACAAGTTTTGTTTTTGTTAAAGGTATTAAATTCATTTTTTAAATCACCGAGATGGCGAGTAGTAAACGAAATTTTGATAATCGTTTTTATTTTTATTGGTTTTCTGTGCTTCTAGTTTCTTTTACTTCTCCGTTTATTTAGTTAAACATAAAAAGTAGAAAATATTGCTGCATAAGTCACAAACAAATACTAGACAACAAAAAAACTATTCTAATTCATAGAAATACTTAAAATAACCCGAAAAAGCAGACATCAATATGTTCCTCACACAAATGCCTGTCGCCGTCAGGAATTGATCCCGAGCCTAGCAGTTAGTCAGTAAGAGTAGGCGAGTACACTAACCCCTTGAACAGCAAAGCGGTCAATAGACCTATAGTTAAGAAATATATACATAGGTATGTATGACTCAAGATGTGGAGTAGTCAAGACGGTTCTAGTTAATTAACTGCATTCACACAAAAAATGGAAGAATATAAATAGATACTCCTTAGCAAAAGCCAAATATATTAGCAATTTAATAAACATTTCCAAATTCGTATATTTTGTGACCTCTACAATTAACAAGTCTTTGAAATGGCAATTCTATATGAATGCGAAAATGTGAAAAAAATAAAAACGATACCTACCTACCTATGTAAAACATGATTTAATAAGGACAAAAATATGTTAGGTATGACTATTGTTATCAATGAACGTTATGTGATCGAGTGGACTTAAAAGATTTGGTTACCTTGTTACTATTATAATATGTACTACTAGTTGTTGCCCGCGGCGTTGCCTTCGTGGTTAACCCACAGGAACATTTTTTCCGGATAAAAACCATTTTACGTGTTAATCCAAGTTATCATCTATGTGTGTGCCAAATATCGGTTAAGCAGTTATAATTACTTAGAATACTGTTTAATCAATTCGGTACTTTTCTGCAAAAAAATATTAATGCATATGGTTACAAATTTTATTTTTGGAATGACTATTACGTTGCCAACCCCGCAGGTTTTACAAATTCACCGGACTTTAAAGGTTACAAAATATAAACCATTATACACAAAACAAAATTTTAACAGCAAATTTAATATTCTAGATAAGCTTTGGAAATATTTACAGATTGTCTATAAAGATTATCCAAGGCAATAAACACTAAAGCAGTAAATTCTTTATTTAATAACAAAAACTACTTTAATTAACTCCACCACTAACAATTATTTTGGTCTACTTTCAGTATATTAAAGTAATTTATAGTAGTTTTAAAACTTGTGATTAATTGAGATGACGCATATTTTAAATGTAATTGTATTTACGTAAATAATTATTAATAGCAATTTTAATTTTTATTTTCACACTTGTTAAAGGCAAACTTTGATTAAACATAGTAACTATATCCATTTAAGCCGATAGAAATGAAAGTACAAAAGTAACTCATATATAATAAATAAAACATAATACAGAAATTAAAAAAAAAACTGTGCCCTGATAAAAACCTACGGTAAATGTAAATAAGAACCATTTTTATCACCTCAGCTTTCAAACAAAAAATCTGCATCGAAATCGGTCTACCCGTTTAAAGGGTATCATGCACAAACATATAACAACCCTCTGTGGTCTAGCGGTTCAGTTCTTGGGCTTGACTGCACGAGGTCCTGGATTCGAATCCCGGGTCGAGGAACAAAAAGAAAACGGGGTTTTTCCTATTTAATAATAATAATAAAAACATTGCTCGCGATTGGATATGTGCCCGGTTGGTGATAGACTTGCCACCTATCACACTGTGGGACTTCTTCGGCTAGTCGTGGGTACCTTGGTTGTTCCTCTGCCTTCTTCTTCGAGGACATGGGCGTGAATATACTTTTTTAACAACCCCACATTTTCCGTCGGAGTTTGATAAAATTATAGCACAGTGGACACATTATCGATCGAGCGAACGAATCGATTTATCACTATACGATAATATACAAATTCTTTACTTGTGTCCGTGTTTGTGTTATACAAGTATACAACAATTATTCTCATTAATAGAATTACGAACATAATAAATGTTTTAATTAACTTTTTTGAAAACGTAGAGTGTAGACCATTCAATGTGTATTTAAAATCTACAAAAATCTTTGAATTCTTTTTCCCCGTGTTGGTCCGGGCTCCTTTGCAAAGCAGACCGTCCGCCTTCCTGCCAGGCAGCTCGTAAAAGGCGAGGATAGGCTTACCGTCACTAACACCTTGACATTCAACTAGGTGGTAGAGTCTCGAAGCGACTCATCCAGATTGGAACCACCGGCTTACCTATTCCTGCCGCCATAATATAGCCGACATATTTTTGCTCGAGGCTTAATATCCCGGCCTCATTTTGACAACGCACCATTACCACCTTTGGTTTCTCTAGGCGGGAAGAATTTCTTACCATCAGGAAACCCGTCTGCTTGTTTACCTTCCAACACCATAAAAAAAGATTACACCGTTGTTATCTATCTGTAAACGAATTAATTGACCAATGATTCAGAATTGCATATCTTGTATAACTTTTGTGGAACCACTTATGTATTTCCAATTGGATACCACCCAGCAACGTATGTGCCTGTTAGTGTTCTCTTCTTCAAAGGCTTTTATCGTATAGATACCTATGACTACAAATTTTTAATAAAGAAAAAGTTTCATCCTAGACAGGATTTGAACCTGTAAACTTTCTTAAGCCGACGAATGCTCTAAACATTTAAGCTACTGAGGATTCAAATCCTGTGGCAATTTTTTTGATTCCTTTCTTTACCTTTTACGCCGGCAATTAAATTACTAGAAATTTAACCCAAGCACAGGCCACAGAGCTAAAATAAAAATACTTTTTATCATATCATTATTTTTTGTCTAGCGTTCCAGGTGTTGGACTTGGCTTCATGGGGTCCTGGGTTCGATTCCCGGGTTTTCCATATTTCTAACAATAATAACGTTGCCTGGGATTGGACTATACCTTGCATATGCAAGGTATAGGCTTGCCACCTATCACATTGTGGGACTTGTTTTCGGCTAGTCGTGGGTGCACTGGTTGTGCCTCTGCCTGCCTCTTCCTCATCGTCCCTCCTTTCACGTCTTCGGGGAGATGGGCATTAATATATTTATTGTGTTACTACACTATACATACATTCATACTATACAATACTATACATATACTTATTTTGGAATAAATGATATAGTCAACAATATCATCAACAGTAGGTATTCCTTATCTGTCGACTGTCACAGATTACATATAGACACTGCATGCGTGAGGGCAGATATCCCCAGAGCAAGGTGCCCGCTCGGGTCGCACTGTTTACTGCAACAATTAACAACTTCTATCAAACACTGCATCGCCTATAGATAGAGCATATTTGTTTACTTTAAGTCCTCCTTTTGTTTGCCCATACAACAGGAAATTTATTTAAGTAATAATTTCATGTCATCCGTTTATAATGACAGTGTAGTGTGTATTTTTAAAATATTTTTTAATTTTCTTAAGTAATTTCGAGCTACTATTAGGTATGTCTAATATTTTTTTATGTTATACTATCAGTTTCACGCAGCTTCGCCTGCGTAACTTTGCTTTTACTTCACCGATTTTGATGAAACAAAGCCTATATAACTCAGGGATAATTTAGCATTCTAAGGCAGAAAGAATTTTTGGAATCGGTCCTGTAGTTTCGGAGCCTCTTCATTTCAAACAAACAAAAAATCAAACATTTCCTCTTTATAATATTAATATACCTAGATAGTATAAAAGATAGCGAAGATAGGTGTTACACCTCTCTCTTGATTGCAGGATACAAACGTGGCCTAAACACATCAAACAAGTAAATGTTGCTATCCTGTATAATGTAAGTCTACCAGCTACAGTACATGCCTACACAGGAATAGCTAACGAGATTAAGAAGTAAGGCATTCTACCACTACTGGAGTAGCCTTATTGGTAATGATCCCTTAAACCTATTGTGTCAATTGTGAGATGGTAATTTTCACTTCGTGGATGCGGAACAACACGGAAAATCTTAAGACTTATCTTCGAGTTCGCATGTTTTATACGCAATTCAACCTTTAGTCTGGCGCAGATTTGACTTGAGAAAAGTGTTAAATATGTTATGTTTATGAAAGTTTTCACATTAATAATGTATGCATACCTGAGATGGGGAATTAAACGATCCGTACCTACTATGTATTTATATTTAAAATATTTTTTGAAAGACCCATCAATCAGTCTTATGAATTTCAATTATGAAACACAAGATAAGACAATCATCTAAACTACATATATATATATATAATTACTGCAAACTACATAAAAAATGTCATTAGGGTTTGCTTGCTTTTTTACGATTACATAGAGAAAAAAATCCTAATGTTTGAATAACCTTTTTGCCCAAAATGGTAATAAAGAGAGAGAGCAAAGGAGATAGCAATATATTAAATTAAATGACCATTTAACCAAATCGTTATTGCTATACTTATAATCGTCTTAAGAAGTTATCTGCTCACGTCTTTATGCACAGATACTTTTTTCGTTCAGATCTCGTGTAGGAAAACATGTCATAATGTTGACTTACGACCCCTCTTAGCAAAGCCGATATGGTTGTACAGTCGTTGGAAAAATATGTAAACTATTACAGTTTAAGTAAGAAACTAAATAACGTTAAGCAAAAAAAGTATGTCCCACTAAGTTTTATTTCCTAGTTACAACATTTTCAAACTAATTTTTATATTAAATGTATCGTGTAAACGTAATTTTAAGAATATTTTTTATGATATTGGAAGGCAAACAAGCGGACGGATTTCCTCATGGTAAGCAATTCACGCTGCCTCCTAGAGACACCAAAGGTGGCAATAATGCGTTGCCAACGTGAGGCCAGGATGTTAGGCCTGGAGCAAAAGTAAGTGTACCTTGCCCTCCGAACCGGAACATGTCATGACGTTATGGCAGCAGGAATAGGTAAGGCGGTGGTACCAATCCGGGCGAGTCGCTGCGAAACTCTACCACCTAGTAGGATATCACGGTGTTAGTGACCATAAGTCTATGCTCGCCTTTTATGAGCTGCCTGGCAGGAATGCAGATGGTCTAATTCTCTCTCATTAATTTTGTAGTTGTAACATTTTCAAACTACTTTTATAATTAATATATCATGAAAACGTAATTTTATAAACATTGCAATAAATGTGAAAAGAGTATGCTAATGATCTATATGGTATTTTAGGACCACTTGCAAGTTTATGGTAGTTATTATTTTTTAACTCTGAATTAGCTTCGAACTAGGATATTCATATTTCACAGCCTATCTCATTGTTAAAATTAATCTAGACACGTGCAAGTGTTACTTAAAGACTAAAAAAGGAAGTCAGTTATTTAAGTTTTACAGTTTATATCAATTTTGTACAGAATTATAGAACAAAAAGGCATATAGCATTTACAGATAGGAAGAGGCAATATTACACAACATTTCACCTTAATACCAAGCAGATTCCATGTGACAAACATAATTTATGAAGTTCCTAATACTCTGATAAGGGCTATTTACACAATCTGAGTATACAAGACACCTCAGCTATGTCTTAGTGTTGTGTCAACAGATCTACGTATCTTGGTAATTTTACGTCGAAACCTACACAGATAAAAAAGATAAATAAAAATTTACATTTACGACAAAATTTTAAAACATATCCAACGTAATTTCAAAATTTTCACCTGAATGTTCCTCTTAGAGCTGAGGCTGATATTTATTGTACCTACCGCTTTATTTTCTACACCGAGGCTGGATAAGTTTTTATCATGATTAACAAAAGTCGCTTCAGACTCACATTATTTATATATTTGGCAACTATCGGTTTCGTAAATAACTGCATCTTTAGGGTCATTGAACTAAAATGTATCTTAAAAGTAATATTTGTGAATTGTGAAGTGCAACGGACTTGAAGATGCTTTAATCAACGAAACCGCTAGACCAAATATGTTAAAATAATTTAATCTTTGCAATTGACTTTTATTAAGTAATTCTCAGTAAAAATATTTGCTTCAAAGATTAAAACTGGAGTGAAAAAGTTAGAAGAAAGATAAAACTTAGTATGTTTCCATTTTAAACCTTGTATTTGCTATAAATCCTGTTTGAATTTTTACTGGAGAAAAAAAAAGTATCTTCACGCCGGGCACATATCCAATCCCGAGCAACATTTTTTTTTATTAGGAAATTGGAAACCCAAATTTTATTTTTGTTGCCGGACCCGGGATTCGAACCCAGGACCACATGCAATCAAGTCCAACACCTGAACCTCTAGATCACAGAGGTGATTTTTACTGGAAAAACTGTAAAACATGTAATCAATCAAATTGTAGAATTCCCTTCCTACCGTGATTCGTGACAGCCCTTCTTTACCTACTTTTAAGAAAAGATTGAAGGAACATTACTTATCGTTGACACAATAACATACTCATATATTATCCTACTAAGATATTTTAATAATTATAATTGTACCTGTTGTTTTTTACACAGTTTATTAGTATATTTTTATTTATTTGTTCTAAGTATAGCTATAGTTAATTGTTTTGTACACGATGCCTTCCATTTTATTTTCACAGCTTAATTTTTTTTGGGTTGGCTGAAAGAAATTTCTTTGGTTAGAGATAAGCTCGCCTTTTGTGCATTTTTAATTTCTCGTGTATTTTGTTTATTTTAGTTTTGTGTGCAATAAAGTGTTAAATAAAATAAAATAAAATAAAATAAACATGATCTATAAATAAAAACCGGACTGAATCGAACAAAGGTTCGTTTAATTTGTCGGTCCTGAAAGCTTTTTTAAATCCTTATGATGAGCCCTGTAATTTCCAAAACGAAACGAATTGAGACTAATCTAACAATACGTAAATCATATCAAAGCGGACTAGAATATGTATGGTTGTACATGTCTATGTACCTAATGTTGCATAGGTATCTTGTTTAATACATTCGACAGGAATTTCAAAGGCTGGTTAGTAAAAAAAAAACTTCGCGCAACCTTCATTCGGATCATTAGGGTAACTCTTGAATATCGATATGATAAAATTTGAAAATTGGAATCGGATATTGTCATTTTGGGTACCTACTCTTGAATACATTACTAGCGGAATTTTAAAATGCAGTTTCAAAAAACAACAAATTCGATAAAATAATTATTCATTTACTAGTGGTCGCCCATTGGTCGAAATTCGACCATAATAAATTTTAATATCTTGTTGATAAGAACGCCACCTTCATTTCTCAAGACCAGCTACTTTGTTTCCAAACTTTATTGCGCCATCTGTGATCTTTTATCGTAGTGTGGGTAATGTTTTATTTATTGATTTAATGTACTTTATAAGCATTATTATTGAAAAATATTAGCGTTCTGTACTTCTCCTGCAAATAAACTATAAGTGTGCCAAATTTCATACTTCTCCGTTTACGCAATTTTCTTAAAAAGGGGTCCAAAAATTTTGGCATCACGTATTAATATATAAATTATTTATTAAATGACAATTTTACGCTAGCATTGTGTTCAAGAGTACCTAATTGATAAATCCGATTTCAATTTCTAATTTGCATGAATTCGAGATTCCATAATTATCCTACAGATTTATTGGATGTGAGCGTATTTAACCACATTCAAAGTAAATTTTAGGATAGGTTTTAATTTATTTTAATCTTCAGAACTCACTGTCCTGAATTATTTTTTATTATTTTATGTCTTCACTTGATTATTTCAGATGATATATTTATATTGACAAATAGTTTATATCTACCTGTATTTTATGGTTAATTTTAAAGTTGCTTGTAATAGGATATTTTATTAGGTAAGTTGTGTTAACTTCATCAAACTGTTCCTAAATTCAGTAAGATTAAATAGCGAAGAATGTCATGTAGCATTAGGAACATTTTCATACACTTGTGTGTATACTTTTTTAAAA
>NJDC01013195.1:20498-35558 GCA_002245475.1 Calephelis virginiensis | reverse complement strand
TATCTTCACGCTCATATCCCCGAAGAGGTAGGCAGAGGCACAGCCAGGGAACCCACGAATAGCTGAAGACACTAAGTCCCACAAAGTGATAGGGGGCAAGCCTATCGCCAACCGGGCACATATCCAATCCCGAGCAACATTTTTTTTATTAGGAAATTGGAAAACCCAAATTTTATTTTTGTTGCCCGACCCCGGATTCGAACCCAGGACCACATGCAATCAAGTCCAACACCTGAACTGCTAGACCACATAGGTGATTTTTACTGGAAAAACTGTAAAACATGATCTATAAATAAAAACCGGACTAAATCGAACAAAGGTTCGTTTCGTATTTTTATTTTAGCATTTGCCCTGTGCTTGGGATAAATTTCTATAAATTTTAAAGAAAGAAAAAAGAATCAAAAATTTCGCCACGGGACTTGAATCCTCAGTAGCTCAATTGGTTAGAGCATTCGTCGGCATGAGACGAAAGGTTACAGGTTCAAATCCTGTCAGGGGCGAAATTTTTTCTTCCTTTAAAATTTATAAAGGTTCGTTTAATTTGTCGGTCCTGAAAGCTTTTTTAAATCCCTATGATGAGCCCTGTAATTTCCAAAACGAAAAAAACTTTTATTTTCTTCGGGAACAGGTATATAGAAACAGGAGGAGATTTAAAACTAGAAGGGGAACTGACATTTAAATAATTGGAGTTATTTATTTACGTAAACAACGAACCATTAGTCATAGATTCATGATAGACATCAGTAATAGATTGTGCTAATAGCCCAGGCAAATCATTGGTTTCACATATTGATGAGAGATATTAGGGTATAATTTGGTTAAAACCTTAATTTTAATACCCTAAGACGTCTCAAAATCTAATTATCGTACGGTGTTCGCAACCACAGAAATTACAAAGTTAAAGTTCAAAAACTCGTTTTTTAATTTGGACCCTAATGAAATCTTACTAGGTAAGAACTTTAGTGCTGGAAAAGTGCAGTGCTGCAGCTTAGCAGCATATAAGGTAGTACGAAAGTCAAATATGGACACGTAGTCAAACAGTACGTCAGTTTTTTATTTCTAAAATTAGATTATTTTAAAATATTTATTAGATTATTTAAAATTGACGATTTGGTGGCATTACTTTGGGCTCAAGGGCTCAATCACTTTAGTTTTTCGATTAGTAATGCCATCTACAAATAAAAGTCTTAACTTTTTGAAATATAACAAAGTGCCCATATAATTCAACTGTCCGTATACCCTTCCGTACTTTACTACCACTGAATGGACTCGCATTTGTAATTTGAGGTAATTAATAAGAACCAAAATCGTTACCTACTTGCTTTCCGCGAATCGTAGTTAATATTATAAATGATAACACAATAAAATATAAAAAACATATTTTTATATCCGTACACAAATAGACAAAAAAGTTTAAAATACTGTAAATGCTTCTGTTAATATTTTAAATATTTCCTTATTTTTTCTATCTATCTATATATGAAAAATAAAATAAGATTTTTTTATAAAACATTTATTTAATTCTAAAAAATGTACTAGTAAAAATAAATTATATTAGCCCACCTCAGCTTCGTACGGTTTGACAAACTTCTATGTTATTTTACATAATATAAACCTTCCTCTAGATTCACTCTATCTATTTAAAAAACTAAAGGTTTATAAGATCTAAGCATACATAAAGACAGAGGGAGGCGACTTTTTGTTTATACCATGTAGTGATAAACAAGTAGGTACTTAGGCATAGATGCTTGTTTTTAAATCACGGTGTGTACTTTTTTTTGTATTTTGGTATGTTTTTCCTATAGATTCCAACGATTTATCGCAGAAATTTAAAATTTAATTATTTACGTGTATAGAAGCAATCAGTTGTCAAACATTGATCGGTACTTTGTGGAGCCAGACAGTGAGTGAAATTTGGAGCGAATCTAGCAAAATTCTGCCAACTGGCAACCCTAGGGCCAACGCAAATTATTAGACTTAGTAGTATGATCGTCTCAGATTAGGGGTGGTCTGACACTAATCCCTTTACTAACTAAACGTCCGCGGTCCCTCTTTTCCTAATAAGTAGATTACTGTTATCACCCATAAGAGTCTTCTCGCCTTATATTTACATAATGCTTCAAGGATAAGAAGAATACCCATGCACCCATACTTTAGCATTAGCATTTTTTTTTAGTTTCGAATTATTAACTACTTGAAATACCGATTTTTGGCTTGAAAATGGTTACGATTGTTTCAAAGTTCAAACCCAGACAAATAAATTGTTGCCTTAAGTAATACTGTAAACAAATATTTTGATTACTTTCAAATACTTTCCGATTTGTTAGTTAAGATAAAGAAAGTTATTATATTTATAAAGTTAAGTGTTATGTTTGTTAATAAATTGTAGTTTTATAACCTCTGTAATGTAATATTAACTTAATATCTTATTAGGACAGTTGTTTTTAATTTATTAGTTATTTAATTAAAATTTTAGGTGAGGCTTTATAGGAAAGAACTTAATTTGTTTGCTAAATTCATTAAATAATTAAAATTTATAGTTAATATTTTGTTAAGTTAATATGCTTTTAGTTGTCTTAATTTTGTGGCTACAGAAATAATTTCATAGTATAAATCTATATATTGTACCTACTACCCGACAAACGTTGTTCTGACATACCTATAAGCACTGAATTAAAATAAACTTTTTTTCCATAAGATAGATCCTTCTCCTTACAATTATTATCCTACTAAAAAATATATTAAAAAAATGGGCCCTTCCCTTCACCAACAAAAATAATTTAGACAAGGGAAATAAAAGTTAATATTTATTTATAAGAATAAAATAGGTTGTTGCAACGATTTGTAAGCCAGACAAATAAAATAATATAAAAAAGTAATGACAGAAAGCAACAAAAACTAGCCGATGTTTTCTAGTACAACAAACCTATTTATTTCATTACCCCCAGGTAACGTTATAAGTGCGAGCGTGGGATGTACCTACCTTTGTTCAGTAATAATTTCAACACATTAAAACGTTCGCTTGAATCAGAATCAGAAGATTTTTATCATGTATTAATTGATACAGGTGTTCTTCCTGTTTTTGGGTATCCTACTTATTCTGTGTCTGGGCCTAATTTTTTTTGCCTTTCGTAAGTGACATCATTTGAATTGTTTCAGGGAAAACAAGGACGAAAGACAAATACAGAGTAGTGTACAGCGATCACCAGCGCTTGGAGCTGGAGAAAGAGTTTCACTACAGCCGGTACATCACAATTAGGAGGAAAGCTGAACTTGCATTAAGTTTGGGGCTCTCCGAACGACAGGTACTTATATTTTTCATGGCGGAAGACATTGAATAACATAACAACTTTTATAAATTTACGTTACTAAGCAATAATAATTAACAGTATCTTAGAAATATTACTAGTTTAAATGCGTAATTTTTGAAACCAAACATTTTTCAATATTATGAAAGACAGATTTTTCATAGCATTCGACAGATTTATTAGTTCCAACTACATATTAATATGTTCTTTTGACCTCACCGCCTTAATACATTCCTACATTTTATATTTGTCTTTTATGGAATCGAAAAAATTGAGTTTTAGTAAATCATAAATATCACAAACATTTAAACACATAAGTTTTTACGATTAGGCACCGTTTTTATTTTAACAATTTGGTTTAAAAATAATTAAGCGCAGTAAAACTACAAAAAATAATTCTAATTTTTTCATTAGATTCAACGTTGCGATTTAATCATTCTTTTTTTGAAAGAACACTCAGTGACGAGGCCGTCAAGAAAAGTAAACAAAATATATGCATTATTAAGTAGGTATAACTCAAAAACCACTACTAATAGGATCATGATAAAATTAATATGAGACCTCTTTGGAATCGTGACTAACGTGACCAATTCTCTTTCGGCTCAAAATGGGACACTATTTTTTCATTAATTAGCAATTGCATCTTTACATACTATAGTACGATAAGTACCTAAATGTGTTTTTCATGGAGAAAATTTAAATTACTGTCAATAATAAAAAAAATAATTTATTTATTGTATTACACATACAGACGGTCGCACATTATAGATAATACTTGAACTTCAATTTGAAACACCACGGTATACAACCGAAAAACGGGACGGTCCCGTTCAAAACGGGACGTCTTGTCACGTTAATCATGACCTATCTTTATAAAAGAAAAAAAGAAAACCATCAAAATCGTTGGGATGATTAAGGAATAATCGCAAAACATACAAAAGAAAAAAAGCATACAATCGAATTGAGAACCTCCCTTTTTTGGAGTTAATTAAGGGGATTTCGCTATATTACATTGTGATAAAAAACAAAAAATGTACCTGTATATTATACTAAACATATGTACAAAGGTTAGGACGCGGATGTGTGCAATGTTAAAAAAACTAGGTGCCTAAGTTCTAAACCGAGAAACAAAACGTAAATTTTATTTTTATCTTACTTTTAACACGTAATAAAATACGAAACCGTTAATACACGGCTATTATTACGTAAGACTCATAGCCTCATAAACCCACAAATTTTTTGACCGCCTGCAAAAAAGGAGTCTATCTCAGTTCGTCATTTTTGAACAACACATTTTTCCGGGTGTGAATATCTCATATATTAAACTCATATGAATATATGAGTTCTTTTAAAAAGTAGATAGAGACTAAAATACTTTGACAAAACTGAGGCTTAATATCAACAACGTTTGGAAAGTGGAAACCAACCTTTCACATCTTATGGCCTCTGTGGTCTAGCGGTCCGGGTGTTGGACTCGACTGCATAAGATCCCGGGTTCGAATCCCGTGTCGGCCAACAAAGAGAAAATTGGATATTTCCAATTTTCTAATAAAAAAAATGTTGGTCGGGATTGGAATTGTGCCCGGTTGGCGATAGGCTTGCCACCTATCACATTGTGGGACTTAGTATCTTCGGCTAGTCTTCGGGGATATGGGCGTGAAGATACTTTTTTTTCACATCTTATGTGTCTATAGGTGATGTGCATTTGCTATATCTGCAGATTGCAGTACTCGTTCCTTTACGAAAATACAAAAAAAACTTGTTAGTGGGTGTAACGATAATTTTTACCAAAACCAAAAAATCTAAAAATAATATTTTTTTATTTATTCACCGACTCCATAAAAGAGGAAATCATAAATTGGCCTATACGTTTTTTACGCGATTACAAATAATAAAAAGTGGTGATGTGAATGTATGTACGTATAGGTTCACGTAACAAATTAATTTTTTTACATTGTTTGTCTTGTTGTCTTTGTTCTGACTTATCTCTGAAACGGCTAGGCCGATATTGACAGGACTTTCTATTTAAAGAAATCTCAAAAAACCTCAACCAACTAAATAGGTGTTTTTTTGTTAAATTTGGCACAGTTAGAAGTAAATAAATGTTGATGGTTCTAATTTCGACAAGTAGATTTATTCACATGCGGTCCCGTGTAAACTTCATCGAAATCTGAGTAGTGGTTTTCGAATTATATTCAATATATAACAAGCTATGTCTGCGCTTAAGTTATATTTCATAATCGCAAAAAAACAGTATCTGTTAATATTTTTAAAAAAATAAGAAAGCTTATGGAAATGCTCCTTTACATCACACTCTTTTCTAATCTTTGTCTGTTTGTTACAATTTAACAGGAACAGTATTAAATTACCATTTTCATTGATTGTAAAAATAAGAGTAGCACTGAGATTCCAAGCATGTTTAATTAACCTCTGTGGTCTAGCGGTTCGGGTGTTGGACTTGACTGCATGAGGTCCTGGGTTCGAATCCCGGGTCGGCCAACATAAACAAAATTGGATTTTTCCAATTTTATTTTTTAATTAAAAAAAAAATGTTGGTCGGGATTGGAAATGTGCCCGGTTGGCGATAGGCTTGCCACCTATCACATTGTGGGACTTAGTGTCTTCGGCTAGTCGTGGGTGCCTTGGTTGTACCTCTGCCTAACTCTTCGGGGATATGGGCGTGAAGATACTTTTATGTTTAATTAAAAAATAGTATAGCCAATGTAACACACTAAAAGTAACGAACTGTACTCACGAACAATTGTGTATCATGTTATTTATTTAAACTTTATTGTACACAAATAAAAATTGTGAGTACAAAAGGCGAACTTAATGCTAAATATATTCTCTTTCAGTCATACATACATACATACAAATTTTATAGTTATAACGCAGAGATTCTTAATTTTCTACCATGGATTAATGTACGTACATACGTTAGTAAGTCCCTACTTCCTATTATTCTGGTCACGTCTGGTACGTCACGTACCTACTATATATTTTTTGCAAATTAAAAAAATAATTGAATTATGTGTATGAAAACGTATGTTATAAGTAGCATATCCACTTGACTTTAACATGATATTATTATTTATTTTTTTGCTTAATTAAATTTAATGCTTGGCCGTTATTACGGCGTATCTATTAATATATTCTAGTGGGGAACGGGTATCCGTTATAATATTTAAATGATTTTGATTGCTTAAGTACAATTATGTATAACTACTCTTAATTTTAAAGTTAACTATCTTTTATACGATTTAAAATGTAAGTATTTACAAGAATTAAGAAAAACTTTGGAAACATCTTTACAAGTTTAAACTGCCAAGTCGTACAGTGCAAGTGGCGTAGAGTATTTAAAGTAAACGATTTTTGATACTAATTTTTTTATGATAGTGGAAGGCAAACTATTTCCTGATTGTTAGAAATTCACGCCGCTTAGAGACACTAAAGGTGGTAATGGTGCGTTGCCAACCTGAGGCCGGGATGTTAGGGCTCGAGCAAAAGTTTAACGGCTACCTTACCCTCCAAACCGGAACACGTCATGACGTTATGGCGGCAGGAATAGGTCAGGCGGTGGTACCAATCCGAGTGAGTCGCTACGAAACTCTACATTCTAGTCAGATGTCATGATGTTAGTGACGATAAACCTATGCTCGCCTTTCACGAGCTGCCTGGAAGAAAGGCAGATGGTCTAATTTGCAAAGGAGCCCGGACCAACACGGAGAAATAAGTATAAATTGAATTTTCGCGCGGTAATATTGTTAACTGTCATGTATTTCATAATAATATGATTAACACGATGAAATTCTTTCTCTTGAATATCGATTTCTACTTGGTTCTACTGCACTGATTTTGATGAAACAAAGCCTATGTCACTCAAGGATAATGTAGCATTCTAAAGGTGAAAGAATTTTTGAAATCGCTCCAGTAGTTTCGGAGCCTATTAATTTCAAACAAACAAACAAAAAATCAAACCTTTCTTCTTTGTAATATTAGTATAGATATAGATACACACTATGTAAACACACATTACTGGTTTTTTTATTACATTGTTTATTATTAACTAAATATTTAGTTAATAATCCTATTAATTAATGTTGTAGGTAAATGGGAAAGTTTGTATATTGGTTATTTGTTACTCCTTCACGAAAAACTGCTTAACCGATTTTCATTAAAATTTGGCATATACAAAGAAGGTAACTTGGATTAACACATAGGACAGTTTTTATTCCGAAACAATGTTCCTGTGGGACCGCGCAGGCAACGCCGCGGCCAACAGCTAGTTGACAATAAACTATTAACTACTGTGTTCAAGACCATATAAAATGACATATCCGTTTCCAATTTGCATTAAATCGAGACTAAGAACAAAACCCTACTGGCGCCATTGTGAAAATATATTTTTCGAGCTTTTTTAAGAGGGTTTTATTAGGAGAGGAACTTTAATACGCAAACAAAGCCTATATATCTATAAGCCCATAAATCTTATTTAGAACAATGAAACAATTTCGTCGCATCACGTGTGAACTGGGAGAACAATTTTGCTAATTCTTTTTGTTGTCCTAGAAATCTTCAGGAGAAAGTTCGTATGAGAAAAAATGCATATTAACAATATTCATAGTTAGGACAGGACAACGTCTATTGATTGGCTCATTTAATAAATAAAAATTCAGATAAGTCTTTTAATACATTAAAATACTTAAATATATATATGTATGCTTATATGATAAAGTAGTGTATGTATGAGAGAGTCCCTATAATCTTGTTTAAGATTAAATACTAAGGTTAATCTTTCATTGGTTCAATAAAATAAAATTTTCATTTTGTCGCCAGGTAAAAATTTGGTTTCAAAACCGAAGAGCCAAAGAACGCAAACAGGTGAAAAAGCGCGAAGACAATGCCAAAGAAAAAGGCGACCACACTTCTTTGCAACACGCGCAGCTACATCATGCAACAATGTTGCATCACCAACAGATGATGAATGGAATGATGCATCATCATCATTACCACCAAGGAGTATTGCAGGGTGTCCCCGAGACTCTTGTGCCAGGAGTACCACCAGTTTCCCTCCTGTGACCACACCAACAAGACTTTTACACTTGTGATGAGACCTTTGGGTTTGGACTGTAAATTACTTGTATACGTATTACCTTGTACAATTTTCACCAAAAATGTATATAATATACACGCACGTAAACAAAACTTCTGGAAAAAGCTGCACACATTTACGTATAACATAAATCTTAACGAAACAAAATATCTAGATCTCTTACAATTATTATTTTTAAGTTAAATTTGTATACAGAAATTCTGTTTGTGTATGCGTCGTGGTTGTTGGTAAAAATTGTATGAGTCTACTTTGTGGCCGGAATGTCCTTTATTAGTTGAAACCCAATATGATTTTAATGTGAAAAGTGCCTAATTTCTTAAGTGTTTATTTTTTATAACGATCAATGCAAAGAATTGATATTATTTTGTCACCATTAATGTTGTAATTTATATCAGCTTACGGCCAATATTAATAATCAATCCTAATCCAAAACTCGCTGTCCAAGATTGATATTTTGATCCATTTTTATGTTATCGCTTGCCAATAATATATCTGTGCACAGAATAAATATAGGAATGAGTTATAGGATAGGCCGGCGGATAGGCAGCTATCTACATTGCTTGAAATCCATTGGATTGAGATACGTTATTAACATTGGCCGTTAAACAAATCGTCATATTACTCTGATGATAACCTCTTTTTGACTAAACATAAAACCAATAATAACATCTTTCGACCAGAACAAGGAATTGATATATCGTCACTTTTAGTCTAATCAGCTTTGAGAGTTGTATATTTTTGAAAAAAGGTACTTATTTTGTGGAAAATATTATTTAAAGTAACAACCGTTTTATTATACATTAATAAAAGAAAATCTGAACACAAAGTAGAATAAATGCATTGCCTTTATAGTTTTAATAGTATTTTATGACATCGGTTGATAAGATTTCAGTTATAAATGTCTGACTTTGTATAAAGATAACTATTTTTATAATATTGATAGTATTTAATTGAGTTAGTAGGATTTTTAAATATTTCTCAATACAACGATTTCCTTTTTTTTCTTACAAATGCTACCTACGTAAATTTAGCACAGCTAATATATTATGCTATCTCGTTTATAATACGATAATATTAATTTCAGATTAACAAAAATATTCTCAAGTCATTCCTCAATTATAAAAAAGTAACACTAAATATTTAAGTCTGCATATAAATTAATATGTAATTTGCAATCTTACTGCAAACAATTTTTTGTTGGTGTCGGGACTGGTCTGAAAATTGAAATACAAACATAACATCATTGTTTATGAATCTCACTTTATGCAGAATCTTCCGTAACAAAGAAATAAAAACTCCTTTGTCACGGTAATGTAACATACATACATACATTACCGTGCCTTTGTGTATAGTGGAAATTCTGTTTGAGTCGTGCATCATAAAATGTGCTTTCCGGAAAGTTGCAATATAATTAGTTTAAAAAAAATATTGTAGTGTAATACTTTTGAAATGTTGCTACTAGTTATATTTTTTTATTTATCATTATTAATCAAAACTGATATGTAAACCTTAAATAATTTAATGTGAGCCAACAAAAAAATATATATTTAATTTGTTATATTATGTTTTATTCTTGTAATTAGTATTGGGTACATTTGAATTGAGGTACGTAGAACTTTCAGTTTCAACAATAAATTACGAATTTAACACGTACTAATGATTTCGAGGTATTGAGAAATAAATAAATAAAATTGAATGAGATTATTTTAGATGTAACATGTAAATAATAGATTAAAATGAAAATTGTTAGTTTAAATTAATTTTAAATATATTTAAATAGATAATCTACTCAAATTTAGCTATGTAATAAATTAGTATGTCACACTGCTATTTAATTTACATGGGTAGGTAACATTAATATAAACTTATTTGACATTTTGTTTTGCAGTATTAATGTGATTAGTAGATACTGTATTGTATTGTTTTATTTCATCGTGGTGCTAGTTGATTATTCTGTTAATTATGACGTTTCACATAATCTATACTTCAGTATGATAAGTGCGGGAAAGTACTGTTAAGTTATTTGGAAAGTTCACCAAAATCGACAACAGACAGAATCTTCCAAGTCAAATCAGATAGCATATTGTCACTTAACTTGTCAGTGCTATATTACCATTGGGTGTCTTATTGTATATTATTGTCTATACAGTTTCGATTTCCAAACACCATGAAATTGAAAAATGAAAATAAGCCGCTCCATATTATTCAAAACGAATATTCCTTTTGAATGTTCCATATTCAAAATGAATATTCATTTTGAATTTTCCATATTCAAAACGTATTATCATTTTGAATGTTCTGTGTTCATTTTGAATATGGAAAAGTAACAATATTGCAGATACTTAAATCTCGACGGCCTAAACAGTAGGGTTACTCTGGAATCACGATATCATACGAATTGGAAATTGGAATCGTATATGTCACTTTAGGTACTTGTGAACACAGAATTAGAGGATTATTAACATTTATTTACAAATAAATTCAACGAATAGGATAAAATAATTTACTATTTACTATTAACTAAATGGTAATAATTCGCCAGCATTATGTTCAAAAGTACCTAAAATGACATATTCGATTCCAATTTCCAATAATGCATGAATCGAGCTTCGAGAGTAACCCTACAGGTCAGTTGCTGCAGAATAATTGTGGTACCTTCTGCTCGTATTCTACAGTTCTACTATATGATAAAAAATGATAGTATTGTATTACCACATATTTTATACGATTACTTAATACATGTTTTAGGTACATGTGGATAGTTTTTGAAACGACTAAATGTCTGGTTTTGACTTGAAGGTTTCAGTTGTTTCTGTCTTTAAACTCGTATATCGAGTTCGTAATGATATGAGAGTTTGTCTAAGTTTCCAGATAATTTAGTTGTGCTGCTCTAAACTTAATTGCCTTTTTTATTGAAATCCTTTGTGGACACGAAATATTTAGACTGTATTTACTTAGCAATGTCACCGTAATGATAGGTGAATAAAATAAATACATGTTAATCAATTCATGACTTTGATTTAAACTTCGTATAATCATTATTAAGATAATGTGGTCTGCCAGGTGTCTATAGATGACGTGAAGTTTTGTCATCGTCTCTCTTCCAATCCCCATACGCAAGTTGTTGGACCGTCTCGTAATGTGGAGGGTTACCACATCCATAAAATCACTGACCATCAAAGGTAGGATTCGATATTCGACACCGGAAGGCATTTGTGAGATTTGATTCCCGTTCTGGATGTTTAAACTTATTTATGGATGACAAAAAATCGAAAAGATATAATAAGCAATATATTTAAGCTGACTTTAAGAATTTTTGTCAATCTTGTAACCATGTCTGTAAGCATTTCTTTTCTAAACCGATCGTTAAAAAACTTAGCATGCGACTACCTAATAATAAGTAAAGAATAGTTATAATCCAATTATTGTCTACTGATGTAAGAGAATCGAATATAAAAAAATATTCTAAATTTAGCTCCTAGCTCCTAGTTTGGTTACTTTTTAACCCTAGACACAAAAAGAGGGATGTTATAAGTTTGACGTGTCTGTCTGTGGCATCATGACTCCCGAACGGTTGCAGTGATTTCAATTTAGTTTTTTTTGTATTAAATGTACATAACTTATGTGCGACTGTTCTTAGACATGTTTGATGAAAATCGGTTGAGCCGTTTAAAAGTTATGGGGGTTGAAAGTGGGAAGATTAACCGATTTTTTACTTTTTAAAGGGAATTAAAGTTCTTGGTCCGGGTTTTTTTTCATTTATTTAAAACAGAGATTACTTTACAGCTTGTATAGTAGGTACTTAATTATTTTTTATGTAGACATCGATTTTATTCGTGCTTTGATAGTTTAGAAAATACAGGTAATACGATTTTAAATATAAAAACAAAAATCTTTATTATGAAGTTAACTTTATTGTTATTTTTTTTTATATGTAAAAAGGTCCCTTGGTCCACACGTACGAACAATTAGCCAATTTTGATCATTATTTTTTGTCGGGTAATAAGTATTTATAGTTAGAATAACGTATGTCGGGTCAGCTAGTGGATATAATATATGAGAAATGTGCTAAGGCGCTTTCTCACAGAGAAAAATCTTAAAAAAAATAAAAGCATGAACACAAATCTAAATTTAATCGGACGATGTAAGGTTTTAACCAACTCTCCACCTATGGAAATTCTAAACATGACGGATTAATGAATTAATATTAAAAAAAGGCAAATTGGAAAAAAAATATATAAAATCTGCATAAATTAAAAAAAAACGGTAACCAAAGCATCGACTTACAGCACCAGACAGTTGGATACTTGGATATAATGTTATGTGTAACTGTTAGATATCATATTAGATCCAATTCAAAGCCAAGTCAATGTAAAAATTCTTAAGCAGGAAGAATAAAGGTGCTAAAAATGCTGCTAAGTGTTGTGTAAACTAATACTCATTTGGGTCATTTCGAGAAGTGTTTCTAATGCGCCGACGCATCTTGTCTACCGCTTGCCGCTTTCATTTATCTACAGCTTCCTCTAGCCTGCGCCCGTGGGTTTGCCAGCACAGTGACTGCAATTCATGTGAAGATCCGCTTATATTTTATCGAATTTTATGGCATACCGCTCTTTTATTACTCAAATATTGAAAGACATGGGAAGTCTCCAATACCTAGTTATATTGGTCCAGAAAGTTTCTTGTGATGCGGCAAAAAAGTACATGATGAAAAAACATAATGGGTTTCTTTAGTGGTTCCAAATCGTCCATTTAACCTATTCCAACTACGCCCAATTTTTTTGGCTACCTTTCGACATCGGAACACTGTGACGCTCACTGACGTTATGACTGGAATAAGCAAATCCGTGGTACCAAACCGACCGACCGACAGTCAAACGCAAGTGATAACAAACACAATAGGTATATCTTATATATAAAATTCTCGTGTCACAATGTTAGTCTGCATACTCCTCCGAAACGGCTTGACCGATTCCTCTGAAATTTGGTAAGCATATTGGGTAGGTCTGAGAATCGGCTAACATCTATTTTTCATACCCCTAAGTGATAAGGGTGACTCACCCCAATTTTTTTAAATAAATCACATTAAAAATATAGCAGAACAACGTCTGCGGGGTCAGCTAGTAGGTATATATTAATATCTGGTGATATGAAAGCGACGTATTTACAAAAAACTGCTTGTATTTGGTTTATATTTAATGTGTTCCTTCGTTGTGACCAATTACCAGAACCAAAAAAAGGTATTTAAAAAATAACGTATTAAGTAATAAGGTAATCCTAAACTTCAATGTTTAATTTTGAAATAGTCTTAGCTTTCAGTATATTGGAAAGTACGAGTACTTAGCTTTGAAAATAGAACAATACCAAATCTACTTCCTACTCTGTAAGCAAAATAATAAAACAGCCAACAAGCAGGCGATTCTCCGTTTGGCAAGATACAACTCCATTAAGAGCCGAAACACAAAACCGCGTTGCGGCGTCGCGCCGCTAAAATTAGCAGTAGCGTCACTGCCGATTGTAGCGGCACGGCGCGTCACTTTTTATTTAATGTAATTAACAACAAACAAGCAATAAGTTTCTCACCATGGTCCATAGTAGAGACACGTCGATGACGTCGCAATGCCACAACGCAAACCGACGATTTTAGCGGCGCGGCGCGGCGCCGCAACGCGCTGATGGGTTTTGGCCCTAAATGAGTTTGTATCTCGTACTGGGTTCCGTGACAAGTAGGGACTCGAGCAAGAGTAGGGACTCTTTCGCACCACACCATAGCTGACACTGTGCCGTCATAGTGAATAACTAACCTATATTAATACCTACAAGAAATAATATTTCAACCACACGGTGACAACGACTCATTGTTGTCCAAGAAGTATTTACTACAATAGAAGTTCGTTATTAGTCTGGCGGTGATTTTTAAAAAACGAATATTTTAATAATTTAGAAAAAGCTTGTAAAGAAGAATCAAGAACATCTACTGGGTTACCATAAGCTCTTAAAACCTATTTCAATAATACTAATTGTCATCGAAGAAACCTTATCACGTGTACTATAAAGTTACTCATAAAAGCAAAAATTTAGTTAAAGATGGAAATAATACTACTATAAGCGTTCATGGTAGTCCCTGGTCTACCTATGATAAAAAGTAAAAGTTATATATAAGTAAGATATAGTCATGGATGTTTGAATACCATAACATCTAGATATCCAAGCAAAAGAAAAATATTTATTCCTTTTTTTATAAATACCTATCTCCTGCGGGGACTTGTCGTGAAGATATGGATGTATTTATGCTAAAAAGTTTTCGTTAATTATTATGAAAGAGCTTAAAAGAATTATCTGTTATCTTCAAAATATAACAATGGCGGCTATGGCAAGTGAAAAATGCTAGTTAAACATAAGAAAGCAACGCACCGTGAGTTAACATTTTATAAAAGCCTAAGCTGATAAATCTTATTCGTGGTTGTATAGAGTATTTATAAATAGGTGCCGTAGTTTTACCATATTAAGAAAAACACATTGTTTAGTTTTTAAAGTCATATCGCATCTTTAGAAAGGACTTAACTAGAACATATTATATTGTTGCAAACGAGCTCTAGCCACGTGGTAAGAAAGATAGCTACGTATAGGCAATAAAAC